>CAMZMU010000128.1:94231272-94453185 GCA_947311845.1 Poa pratensis
TATGAATATCACGAAGGATGGCTTGGCCATCTTCAAATGCTATGCAACGTTGGAACATACCTGATACGCTGCGCTTGATAGTTCGCCGTTGATGACGGTGTATGCTTTGATCTTCGAGTCACACGCCGTGACTCTGTTATGTCTTCGGTACCTCGCCGCGGAGTATGTATGCGAGGAAAGGTTGAGTCCATGTTGGCTCGACGAGGAGTACCTCGACTTGCGGATCCTCTGTTCTAGGTGCTTTGCTCTTGGCGGTGCGGCTGATGTAGGAGGTGCTCGCTTTTTCTTGATGGACCTGTGCTCGATGCGCTCGAAGAAGACACCAGGTGGAACTGGTGCTTTGGTCGCGCCAATGTTGGCTAGCTTATCTGCTTCTTCATTGCTCTCACGCCCTATGTGCCGCAACTCGCAGCCTTCGAAGCTGCCCTCCATGAGGTTGTACAGGTCACGGTAGGCGATCATGTTATCTGCGATTGCATCGCAGGCCTTCATTGTTTGCTGCACCACAAGATTCGAGTCACCGTAGATCATCAGTCGAGTGCACCCGAGGGCTTTGGCCATCCTCATGCCGTGGATCAGGGCCTCATACTCTTCGTTATTGATGGGAACTCGAACCCCATTTGCAGGATGTAGCGGAGCTTGTCGCCTTTTGGTGATATGAGGATGACACCTGCGCCTGCGCCTTCGTTTTTCTTCGAGCCGTCAAAGTACATAGTCCATGAGTTGGACACATCTGGCGCTCCTGGGAGCTGAGCTTCGATCCACTCGGTGTGGAAGTCAGGTAAACTTGTGCTTTGATGGCCTTCGGGTAATCATACTTGATGTCTCTTGGTGCTAGCTCGATGAGCCATTTTGCTACTCGCCCAGTTGCGTTGGGGTTTGTGAGGATGTCCCCGATCCCTGAGGTGCTGATTACAGTGATCGGGTGCTCGAGAAGTAATGCGTCAGCTTCCTTGAGGACATGAACACGGCGTAGCCAGCTTTTGATAGTGCGGGTACCGCTGCTTTGATATGGAGAGCACTTCACTCAAGTAATAGACTGGACGTTGTATGCTTTGGGCGTGTCCCTCCTCCCTGCGTTCGACTACCAGTACGGTGCTCACCACCCTGTTAGTTGCAGAGACATATAGGTATAGTGGCTCGCGTTCCCTTGGTGCGACGAGGATTGGAGGGCTTGTGAGGACTCGCTTGAGGTCCGTGAAGGCTGCTTCGGCTTCTGGCGTCCACTCGAATTTGTCTGCTTTCTTCATCAGTCGATAGAACGGGAGTGCTTTTTCGCCCAGCTTGCTGATGAATCGACTGAGTGCTGCTACTCGACCCGCCAATTTTGCACGTCATGGAGCTTTGAAGGCCTTTGCATCGTCAAGATGGCCTGTATTTTCTCCGGGTCTGCCTCGATTCCTCGAGCCGAGACTAGATACCCGAGGAGTTGCCCGGCTGGCACGCCGAACGTGCACTTCTTCGGGTTGAGCTTGATGTGGAAGCGTTTGAGGTTTGCGAACGTCTCTCGCAAGTCATCGAGTAGTGTGTTTTCCTCCCTTGTTGTGATGACGATGTCATCTACATAGACCTGGACGTTTCGCCCAATTTGCTTCTTGAGGCAATCTTGCATCATGCGCTGGTAGGTTGCGCCTGCGTTCTTGAGCCCGAAAGGCATTGTGTGTAGCAGTAGACCCCGAGTGGGGTTATGAACGCCGTTTTCTCTTCATCCTCCTTCATCCTTATCTGGTGGTAACCCGAGTAAGCATCCAGGAAGGACAAGCGAGCGCACCCGGCGGTGGAGTCGACGATCTGGTCGATTCGAGGTAGTGGAAAGTGATCCTTTGGACACACTTATTGAGTGCGTGAAATCTACGCACATCCGAAGGATATCTGTGTTCTTCTTCTACGAGTACGGGGTTGGCCACCCATTGTGATTCTTGATTTCTCTGATGAAACCTGCTGCGAGTAGTCTGTCGACTTCGGCTTCGACTGCGGTTCTTTTTGGGCCGGATATGCGGCGCATTGTTTGCTTGACTGGTTTAGCATCTGGAAATAATTGGAGAGAGTGCTCGGCGAATTCCCTGGGAATACCTGGCATGTCGGCTGGACACCACGCAAATATATCCCAGTTCTCACGGAGGAATTCGACGAGCGCGCTTTCCTATGCGATAGGCAGACTCGACGAGACATTGACTGTCTTGGTCGGGTCAGTCGGGTGCACCTGATGCGACTTGTGTCATTGGTGGCATTGAATGTCTGTCGACTGCCACCTTTTGTGTTCTGGCATAAGTGTTCGATCGTTGGAGACCGCTAGATCGCGAGTGTTGCTTCCATGCCAAACATCTCAGAGATTTTGCTAAACTCTCGGTCGCAAGAGTCAGACTTTTGGAAGTTTCCTTGACTGTGATTACTCCTTTTGGTCCAGGCATCTTTAGCTGGAGGTATGCGTAGTGTGGCACCGCCATGAATCGAGCGAACGTCGGGCGTCCAAGTATAGCATGGTATTGTGACTTCCAGTCGACACTTCGAACTCAATCGACTCTGTCCTGAAGTGGTTCTTGTCCCCGAACGTTACGTCGAGTTGTATGGTGCCTTCTGGGCTTATTGCTTTGCCTGGGACGATACCGTGAAAGGTATTTGAAGATTTGGCAGGTTTTCGACTGACCTGTTCATTTTGCGGAGCGTATCTGCGAAGATGATGTTTATGCCGCTGCCACCATCCATGAAACCTTGGACATGGCGTAGCCTCCAATTTGGCGTCGAGTACCAGAGCAGAGTGCCCTGGACGAACACCGATGGAGGGTGGTCCTCTCTGCTGAAGCTTAGCGTTTCGATCCCTTCAAGAATTCAGTTACAGCAGGAGGTGACATGACCGCCATGTTTACTTGTCGAGTGCGAAGTTTTTGCTCCCTGTTGGAAGGGCGACCTTTCTGTATCATGTACATCTGCCCTTGGGGTGGAGGGTACTGTTTCGTCCACCCGAGGTACGGTGTATGGCACCCGCGAGATTTCCGCCTGCAGAGGCTGTGGTGGTGGTGCCATCAGAACGGCACATTGTTTGGCTGAGGCACGGGCACGGTCAGGTGCTTTGCGGCTGCTGCCTTTCTGAGATTTATAATCAGTCGCCATTTGGTCGAACTCCCTGCAGTTTCTCATCGAGTGATTGGAGCGCAGTTTTCCGTCTCCCCTTGTACAGGTGGAATCTGCAATCAGCATCCATCTTTTCTTCGAATGATCGCTCGATTGTGCTCCGGATCTGACTTGCGCCAGTCCTTCCTCTTGTAGCTATCACTGCGTTGGCCGCGGTCTCGACTGTCGACGATCATCTCGACTGTCCCGTCGATCATCTCGACTGTCCCGCCGATCTTCTGACCGCGGTCGCTTCTGTCCTGGTCGTTGCGGGGTGTGGAGAACCCAGCCGCCATGAATTCGGGTCTGTCATCGTCGTAGTGACGTTTTGAACGTTTGCGCCTTCGGTCGTCTCTGTACGAGTCTCTGCGGCTTCGACTGCCGCTTTCATGATTGTCACGGGGTGAGGACCCCGTGTGGTGCGCGCCATGTCTTCTCCGTCTGCCCACTCAGTCGCGGTCATCAAGAGGTTAGCCACAGAGGTTGGCTTTTTGCGACCAAGTGCTTCTTTGAGGTCCCCTGGCGAGTCCCATTATGAAAGCGTCCATGGCCATATCTTCTGAAATTACTCCGACTGAGTTGCGTATCTCAGTCCATCGTC
This sequence comes from Poa pratensis, assembly GCA_947311845.1. Taxonomy (NCBI): domain Eukaryota; kingdom Viridiplantae; phylum Streptophyta; class Magnoliopsida; order Poales; family Poaceae; genus Poa; species Poa pratensis. The sequence continues at coordinate 94,234,985 of CAMZMU010000128.1, forward strand.
TGATGTATGACCTCAACGTTTCGTCTGACGTTGAACGCAAGCTCGAAGCTCCTCAAATGTTTTTGGCGCTCACATAGAGGCTCGAAGTTTTTGATGAAGTCATCGCGGAAGTGATCCCACGAGTCGTACTTTGATGGAGGTAGGGCCTTGAGCCAGTCGCGGGCTGTGCCTTCGAGCATGAGTCGTATGTATTGCATGGCTGTGGTGTTTGTGCCGCTGGCACGAGACAGCCAGCCTGTAGTCTTCCAGCCACCTGAAGGTTCCTGTCGACCCGTGTATTGGGTTCAGATGTGAGTTTGAACCCTTTGGGCATCCGCGTCTCGCGGACGCGTCGAGTGAAGCACGAGCTCCATGACTGCGGTCTATCGAGTATGAGTCGCTACTGTAAGATCTGCGTGATCTGCTCCTGATCTGCGCCTGCGTGAGCCGCTTCTTTCCTTCGAGTGGTGGCGGCACCACTGCGTTATGCTCTTCTCGACGTGTGTCAACTATGGCACGATCTCGACTCCCTCCTGGAGCTGTTGGATTTGGCGTATGGCCTTTGCTGCTAAGGCGAGTGATTTGATCTGCTGGCGATGCAGTTTTGCATTGGGGTCATCAGCTGGAGGCTTGATTGCCTCTAGGTACGCTGCAGCGTGAAAGGGCACCCGCAGCTGTTTTGGGTACTGGCACTCCCTCTCGTCGTATGTCATGAAAGAGTTGCCTAAGTTGCGGGTGAGTGCCGCCCTTTCGTCTGGCGAGAGGTGTGACAACCTTGATCTGGGTCTTGTGTCTGCTCGCCCGGTGGAGCTCAGGGAGAGCTGTCTTCTTCGCGCACTCGACAAGCTAGCTTGCTTTTTGCGTTCTTCGAGTGTTGCTCTGACCTGCCGCAGTCGAAGTGATTCCTGCCAGTTGAAGTACTGGAAGGTCAACATCTCCTCTTGTGTTGCGTCTGCTGGCATCATTGTGCACTCCTTGATGACTTTATCTGCTTTTGCTGCCATCTCAGCAGTGATTGTGAGAGTTGTGACTCCGTCCGGCATAGTAACTGTGCACGGGAATTCTGTAGGCCTGCGGCTGGCCGCAACATCTGATGATTCTGCGGCGATGGCGACGTAGACCTGCTGGGGTATCACCCGAGGGTATGTATGTGTGTCTTCGAGTCCCGTCATGGACTCGACATCATCATCAAGGCTCATGTCGGAGTCGATATGCACGTCGAGTGGTCCCTGGACGGATCTCGCTGTCGATGCCTTCATCGCCTATGCTCATCTCGGCGTCGACGAAGTTGTTATGAATCTCGAGAGTCGAGGTTGTTGTTGTTGGTGCAGATCTCGGAGTCGACGTGGTGTCGATATGAGTTCGAGTTCGTCGAAGTCACTGAGGAGATCCCGCAGTCGAAAGTATCCTCGAGTGGGAGATCGCGATCGGGATCGTTTGTGGGTATGCTGATTCGGCCTCCTCTCCTTGGAGTTCTCGATGAGCTCGTTCATCTCTCGAGTCGACATGGTTGTTGCAGACGAACAAGCTTGGAGAGTTGACGATGGTATGGACGCAGTTGATGGATCCGCAGTCGAAGGAGCCGCAACCGATGGAGCCTCGGGTGCGGAAGTCGCGAGTTGGCGTGGATCCGTCAAGTCCTGCACACCAAGCTTGTTGACAAAAAATTGAACGAACCAACGGTTAAACCCAAACCTGACTCGAGATCGGAGAAGGCTCCTGGAATCCTGGCGAGTGTGGCTCGAAATCCATCAGAGGATCCGATGCGCTTTTTGCGGGTGAAGCTGGCGTGTTGCCGTTTGTCGAGTGAGCCGGCGAGTTGCCGTGTGCCACCTGAGTCGGCGAGTTCTGGTTTGTTGATGCAGCCGGCGAGTTGCCGTTTGTAGATCCGATCGGCGAGTCGCCGTTTTTTGATGGAACCGAAGAGACCGTGAGTCCAGCACTATTCTTTCCCACAGACGGCGCCAATTGACGAGGGTACACTCATCAAATCCCATGGTTGAGGACCTAGGGTTGAGATTATGGGAGAGAACGTGGTAGTGCTGGTAGTTTCGTCGGCTGACAAGCAGAGGCAAAGATTTACCCAGGTTCAGCCCCTCGGGTGGAGGTAAAGACCCTACTTCCTGCCTGTCTGTTATTGATCGTGTGAGATTATGACGTTACAAGGAGGCTCCGGCGAGATGTCTATCTCACAAGAGCTTTGGTGGTTCGAGTATGGCTTGCCCTAGATCGGTGCCCCTCCCAGCCTTTAAATAGACTGGGTCTCAGGAGTTCCTAACCGACCCAGTTTACACATAAGGAAAGATCTAAACCGACTATGCCTATGTCTAATCTTGGAGGGTACTCCTTCTTCTTGGGCCTCTTGTCTTGGGCTTCGAGTAGTCTCTTCGCTATTGGGACTTAGTCATTACGTGCACCAGGTACCCTCATGGTAGGGTACCCGAGATGTATACCCATGTCAACCTCCCTCTCCACTACACTCGTCGGCCGCGTGTTGACGATGATCCCTCTGACATGCCTTCTACTTCCGGCGCCATGTAACACCCCGATTTTCACTAACCGGATTTTCCTGAAAAAGGGGTGAACTAAAAAAATTCGAAAACCTTTTTACTTGGATTTCTCTGTGTTTTATCAAAACTCATTTGAACTTTTGGTGATTGATGTTGAGATCATGTACCTCTCTATGTCCCAACCCCAGGAATATTCACCAAATATTTCTGATCCCCTTTGATTCCATTCCTCAGGGTTTTCCTTACAAAACCCTAATGCCTTTTCTATAGAAAACAAAAACTGACATCTCGCCTCTCCAAAGCAACTCTCCTTTATCTTGCTTATAAAATTCCGCCATAAATCCCAGAGACACCTATCATCATGTATATCCCATATATGCATGAACATAGCCATGACCTATGCAACTTTTTCAGATTGAAGAATTTACCAAATCTGCCACTACCGGACCATTAAATCCAAAACCTGACTTCCACTCCACCATAAATCTTGACCACCTGAGGAAGTGTTTCATATCCCATTATAAGCCACCCCAAGAAATTTGGATCATTTGGATCAACTTTTTCTTAAAGGACACCCATCGAACACCTTCTGCCCTTTTCGAAAACCAGAAATGTTTACACTTGAAACCTTCTCCAAATTGATTGAAACTGGACCACATTGCTCACATACCAGTAGAACATCACCAGTAAAAATCCTAGCTCCATTAGGATAGTGGAAGTCCATTTTCATTTCATCGAACACCTTGAGGGCATTTGAACTTTTCAAAACTTTACTTTGGAATTTTGCTCCTATTTGATGTTTGGCTTGCTAAATGCTGTGTGTAGTGTTAGTGTAACCCAGTGACGCGACCTGTTTCCTTTTTTGTGCCCTAAGTAATCGGGAACGCGAACCATGCCGATCACGTCGCGCTCTGGCCATGCCGATGTCGGCATGGCACTGTGCAAACCCTAGCCCCTGCCTTATCCTCTGCTGCAGTGCAGCCGCGTGCGCTACTGCACCTCCAGCTCGACCCTCCCTATCCTCTCCTCCCCTTATCCCTTCCCTGCAGCCAGAAGGGCGTAAGCCCTGACCTCAGCGAGGAATTTAATGGCCGCCATGGCCACAACCTAACTCTCCCCTCCCCTGCCCTTAAAAGGACCCCAGACTCTCCCTTCCGAAGCACAACTCACTCCTCTCCCTCCCATCCCCTGAGCCTCTCCACATTTTTTCGGCAGAGGAAACCGAGCCGAGCTCGAGCTTCGGCCATGGTCGCCGTGACCATGTCGAGGATGGACTCGAGCCCTCCAGCCCCTCCCCCGCGCCCCTAGCCCTCCCCTGGCCGCGGTACACCGCCTCCTAGCCATCCCTGCCGCCGGCCAGCCTCTTGGCGTCCTCCTTGGCCGTCCCTGGCCGTCTCCTGCTCGTCCAGTACGGGAAGCAGAGGAGGTTGAAGACGATCGATCGATCCCCTCTGTTCTTCTGTTTTTTTTTCCCCGCTGAACCGTTTTATGGCCCAGTCCAGCGTAGTAGCAGGCCGGCCTGCCAGCGGCCCGTCCAGACGCAGCGCGCAGCGCGCTCGCGGCCCGACAGGGTTTTTTTCCCGGTTCTATTTTTCTTTTTCCTGCTGGACAAATTTTCAAACGTTCAAAACTTTTGAACCGTAGCTCCGATTGGGGTGATTCAAATTTCTTAATTCCTATCTTTGCGAGATCTGTCAAATGGTATGGATTTCACATTTTTCCAGTAAAGTTTTTGGGTAGCACATATTGTGTGTAATACCGCCACGTCGACGCGGTGTAGGGCTACCGGTGCCCGATTCCGCGACGTCTTCTCTTCACCGACGAACCAGAGCACAACTACATGACCCCGAGGCAAGCTAACCACTTGCTATGCCCAGTCCTACAATGTTGTTTGCCTGTTTGATTACATATTGTCATGCCATGTTGTATTAAATTGTCGCATTGCTTTATGATTACTTATCTGCGCATCACCCCCCCCATTCCCGAGGCAACAGGCTGGAGGAACCGCCACAGTCAAAGGAATGGGGTATATTACAACTGTGTGCCTCGCACTCGCGTGGCTTTGTTTGCTTCTTCTTCTTCGCTGAGGTGAGGAGCGGACGAATGTCGTCTTATGATCCTCGGAGTTGGGGGCATTTGCCAAAAGAGTTATTTGCTTCTTCTCCCTCTGTCAAATGTGGTTGGCATATGCCCGCCTGGACTGCGACGCTTGGGACATTTGCTTTCCATTTGGTTCTTTTTGCCAAGATTGCTGACACCATGTCGTGTTAATCCTTGAGTGGAATCGATGCTTTCTTTCTTATGATTGCTTTTCGGTTCATTTTGGAGACTACATGCCCTACCAACTTTGATAGTTGATCTGCGATGGCGCTGGTCGGAGGTATCTCTGCCACAGTCACCCGATCGACGCCAACAACCTGTGCTAAGTTTTGTAGTTGAACTGTGAAGGCGCTGGCTGGAGGAACTGTAACACCCCAAAAATTCGTCCCTAATTTTTGTGGTGTTTTCTCACACCTGAAAAACTTTTCTCTCGTAACTTAAATCATTTTTGCCTCTGATGAGAGAAAATGCCCACATGTTCTTTTTCCCTCAATTAGTTCCAGAGAATTCCTGGTAACTTTTGCCACTCTCGAAAACCTCTGTTAGGGGTTTCCCCAAAAACCCTAAAGCCTAATATTGGGATCCTTAAATCCTAATATCCCACCTACCTCATGAACTGTCTTTTCCTAGCTTGGAAAGTTCCACCAAATATTCTCGAGACTACCCTATCCACTTATAAACCTACCCATGCAAAAATATTACATAATCACATGCAATGTTTCCAAGCGATGGATAAATCCTTGAAATGCATTATTTGATCAGGGATTTATTTTCCCCCACTTATATCTCTCCTAAATTCCTCATAAAATTAAGAGATGGTTCCCATGCCAATATATACACCCTGGAATTTTGGCATAAGATATGGAGCCACCTATCCACTACTCCCTTCTTACACCCCAAATACCCATACAATATCTTCATACCACATCCTCACTTGGAATGATCCAAGAGCCTTGAGAATTATGCACATGGGATAAATATCCAACCAGCACACATGTGTGATATATTTCTTTTGTCCAATAAAAGCCATCAAGCTCTTTTGTTGGTAGAACATAAAGGCCATGCTATTGAATTTTCACCTACTTTGGATGACATGCAACTACCACCTTTGTGTAAATTCTTGCATGAAGGACAAGACCATCTTCTCTCCAACCCTCCTGGTCACCCATGTGAACTTGAGCATATCAACTTGGATTCGTAAACCCCGGTTAAAGCCCTAATGGCGATGATCCTCTCCTGATGATCCTTTTCGGACATTTACCCAAAATCATTTTGGAGGCAACCATTTGAGCTCAAACTCAGTGGACTATCTCCTAGCATCCAAACCTAGCCAGTGGAATTTTTCTGGAATTTATTTGCGTCAAGAGGTTCGTTGGGGCATTTCGTCGAGCACCTTTGAGGCTAGTTTTGAAAATTTTCTAAACTAGCTTAGTTGCCTAAGCCATGGTCGGTGGCTAATCCTCTTCTCCAGTAGGAAACGTGCGGCACTGCTCGGCCAGTTCATCCCCGAGCTCATCCGCTCGTAACCATGGTTGTCGGTGACCAAGGTTGAGTTCCACCTCGGTCACCACCCCCTCTCCTCTTCCCCAGATATAAAAGCCACCTCCGAGCCCCATTTCTGGACACACCGCTCCCAGAGCTCACCCTCTCCCCCAGGTCTCTCTGTCTCGAGCAGATCGAGGAAAACGTGCTCACCGGAGCTCTGCAACGCTCCGATGGCTGAAACCCTAGAGCTCGGGTTCGAGGAGCACCACGACCTCCCAGCTGTAGGAAACAGCTCCACTGAGTGCGGTGTAGCCCCCTGGTTCCTTTCCCAACCTCACCGCTGTCCATGGCCCACTCCACCGCCGCCGCCGTCCGCCACCCGAGCGCCCGCCATGGCCACGGGCCAAGCAAGGCGTGCGGGCGGGCAGCGCGCAGAAGGTCGCTCTGCCGCCGTCTTCGCCTCCCTCGGGTGCGGTGTGGCCCCGCGAGCCGGCCGCCGTCGTCGGCGTCTGCCCCCAGCCCGCCAGTCGCCGGCACCGTCGACCACCGGCGCGCTGCTGCGTCTCTGCATGCGGGCGTCGGGACTGAACGGGAGGAAGAAGAGAAGAAAAAAAAGGGAGAAGAGAGAGAGGCCGACGGGTGGGTCCCGGCCCCACCTGTCAGGTTAAGTGGAGCCGTATTTCCGTGGATGCGCTTCCCTGAGCAGAAGGCATATATCCGGGAACTGCACGACCAGCCCAGCCCAGCGCCGCAGCGCAGCAGGCCGGCCGGCCCGTCAAGCGTCCCAGTCGTGTGGCCGACGGTCCGCCCTGTTTTTTTTCCCGCGCAGTTTATTCTTTTTCCCTGGTGAGCAACTTCGGACGCCCAGAACTTTTGAACCGTAGCTCCGTTTTAGTTGATTCAAATTTCTAAATTTGTATCTCGTTGAGATTTAGCCAGTGGTACTAGTTTTGTTATCTTTGGAGCTAGTTAGTTTCATAGCCTTTATTTAATACACCGTTTGGGGTTTCGTGGTTTAGGCGTTCTTCGGGATTCCGACCCGCGGCGAGTCCGAAACTTTCCAAACCTTTAGGAATCCTTCTCCGGAGGCAAGCTAACCCCTTGCTATGAGCAGTCCCGCAATGTTGTTTGTTATTTGTTTATTACCATGCCGAGTGTTTATATTTGTGTACGTTCGGTATATATTATGTCGGTCTGTTATTGTTGTGTAACACCCCGAAAATTCGAACCTAATTTTGGTGGTGTTTTATGACACCTGAAAAACTTTTTTCTCTTTTTCTAGATATTTTCTTCAAAACTCTGGGGATGAATTGACTTGGGAATTGCTCTCTCAAAATTTCCCGGTGATCCACGAACCACTTCAATGCCCGTGACAATTTTGGTGCTTAAGTTTTCTCTCGAAAACCCTAGCCCTAATTATCGAATCTTTTAAACCCTTTTCTCCACCTACAAAAGGGAAGCCTATTTCCATAGCTTGAAAAATTCTACTAAAAATACCAGAGGACTCCCATATCCATATAAAGACATTCCATGCAAAAATATTGCATACTCCAATGTAATATTTCCAAGTTGGACATTATTTTCCGAAATGCCATTTCTGATCCAGAAATTATCTAGACACCTTTCACTCATCCATAAATTATGCAATTTTGGGAAGGTGCATGATACCACCTCCTGAACATTTCACTCCACTGTCCCAACCTCATTTGAGCAATATTTGAGGTACTTCCTTTGTAATGCTCTTTTCATGCCTTTTTGCAATTTCCAAAGGAACCCCTATTTTTGTGTCTCCAAAAATTCTATGAAAATTTGGGAATGATCCGTAGGCAGTATGTAACCCATTTATGTAAAAATATTTGGTACCTTGTTAGGAAATTGTTGGACTTTTTCCCTGTGCAAGTTTCTGCCCTAAAACCCGATTGTTTTAAAAAACAAGCCAAATGATTTTTGTAGTGGGAGGTGAGCACCTAGATGCAAGCACTAGGAGAGACTACACCTCTGGACCAAGTCTTGATCAAACCAAAAATCGTTTGCCTCTCCAAACAACAAATTTCAAATTTGACCAGTACTGTTTTTCAAAAAAATTAGTCGCACCAACTTGAGAATTTGCAAAAACTTTGTTCTGCAAAGTTGTTGGAAATTCAATTTTGCACAGGGTGACATGATTAGTTTTTCTTCTAGAGCCCTGGGACGAGAGAACCATCTCGATGCCGATGTTGGCATGCCCTTGGCGTGGTCACCACCGGCATAGCCATGCCCAACAGCGCCGCCGCACTGCTCCTCTGGCCCCCCTGCTGTTCCCGCGTTCCAGCTCAACCCAGCCGCGACCCAGCCCTCTCCTGCTCCCCTGGCTTGAACCTGAGCTGCCCTTATCCCCTCCCTGTGGCCGGATTACGTAAGCGGTGACCTCGGTGGCCATTAATGGCAGCACTGGCCACCACCCACCTCTCCTCCCCTCCCTCCTTATAAGAGCAACCAGAGCAGCCTGAGCGAGGGTTAGCCACTCACCCCATTCCCTCTCCCCTGCTCTCCCATTCGGTGCAATAACGAGAGAGGAGAGCCACAGAAAAATCCTCCACAATTTTTCCCCACGGCCACCATGGCCGGAGCTCGAAAGAGCTCGGGGAAGGCCACCCCGCCGCCAGCCCCTCCTCCCGGGGCACGGTACACCACCTCCGGGCCGTCCCCGCCGCCGGACTCCCTCCCGGTGCACCCTTGGTCGTCTCGGGCCACCACGCGATCCAGTGCGTGGCTGGAGGTTGAAGACCACCAGGGATCGATCCCCTGTTCGTTTCGTTTTTTTTCTGGTTCCAACCGTTTTTCCAGCCCAGCCCAGCGCACAGCGCACAGGAGCAGGCCGGCCTGCCAGCGGCCCAGCAAGGTGCAGCGCCGGGCAGTTTTTTTCGCGGATCTTTTTCCTTTTCCCGCTGGACAGATTTTCAAACGCCCACAACTTTCAAACCGTAGCTCCGTTTTCGGTGATTCAAAATTCTAAATCTTCGTATCGACGATATGTTTCCGTTGGTACTGGTTTTGCTATCTTTGAAAATATTTAGTTTCGTTGACCTTATTTAGCGCGGTGTTTTCCGTTCCGGAGTTTAGTCGTTTTTCGAGTTTCCGACGCGCGACGACGCCGAGACCTCCCGGATCTTTTGGAACCGTCTCCTGAGGCAAGTTAACCACTTGCTATGAGCAGCCCAGCAGTGTTTGTTTGTTTATTTGCTTATTACCATGCGGGGTGTTTGTGTGTTGTCTGTCTACCGTTATATTTATGCATGTCTGTTTGTTGTTCTTGTTTAGTGTGAAACTTGTAATATTGCTCCTGCCATGTTGCATATCATGTTGCATATTCACTTGTCGTACCTGCTTGGTTATAGTATGTATTGTTAATATTTATCAAACACACACCTTTCTTGAGACAATGGACTGGGGGAACCGCCGCTGTCTCACTAAAATATTAACGTCGATCTGTGATGGTGCTGGTCAGCGGGATCGCCGCCGTAGTCACCCGGTCGACGCAAATCAACTGTGTTATATTTTGTAGTTGATCTGTGAAGGCGCTTGCCAGCGGAAGACCGCTACCACTGTCTTCCGGTTGACGTTTCTTTTTTCCTTGTCAAACGAGAAGGCGCTTGCCAGCGGAAGACCGCTGCCACAGTCTTCCGGTTGACGTTTTTTTTCCTTGTCAAACGAGAAGGCGCTTGCCAGCGGAATCGCTGCCACAGTCATCCGGTTGTCGTTTTTTTTCTTTTGTCAAACGAGAAGGCGCTGGTCGGCGGGATCGCCGCCGTAGTCATCCGATTGACGCCATTTTGTTTTGTTAAGTTTGGACATGGATACTACTATTTCTTGAATTATGGTGTTGCTAATGTCTTGTCATTTGATGATATTATGATATTATGATTGTTGTGCTAGACTAATCCTCGGTTGTTTGGACTTGTTATAATGAAACTTGATTAAATGAAACACCCCTCCAAACAACGATAGGGTCAGTCCATGGTGCCACTAATCTGAACTTTGAACGCAGAACCATCGTCGTCTTATGGAGGACCGTGACCTAGTAGGTTGTTGAGCCCCTTTTGTGCCATCCATTGGGCGCAGTCGTTCGGTTGTGCTGTCCGAGGGTAGAGGTCGACAGGCACGGGCTCGACTGTGATAGGGAGTCCGGAGCTAGGCATACCCGGTAGCGCCGGGGGATGTGCCGGATTTACTTGCCCGTTGTGCTACGAGCATAGGGTGGTGTAGGAGAGTGTCTTAGCAAGTGGACCGTCATGTGAGTGTATTTTGCTTAGTACGACTTTGGGCGTGACAAACCTAAAGTGTCGACTGAGTGGGGTGCATTCTGATAGGTGGGAAAGCAAACTCTCGAGAGCGTCAACCTAGCAAGCTAGCCTCGTTCCTAGGATATGGAACAACAGTTCAGTGTCGGTCACACTGTGTGTCTTTGACGTGTCAGGAGGTTAAACTTAAGTTTTGTTTGAAATAATTAATGAACGACCTGATCTCACTAAATAAACAAATAAGATGATGCAGGGAATGTTGCCTTGAGATGTGACTGTGAACCAGGTTTAGGGATGGCGGTGTGATGCGTTGAGAAGCCTATAGTTAGGCCAGAGCCCACATCAACCGTGCGTACCCAGAGTGAAATGATGAGACCAGTGGGCCTAGCAGTGATCACATGTGCTGTTGTGAATTATTTGGTACCAACGGGTACACTCGTTTACTCGTCACAGGTAAGCTCTTTGTATGATTGCCGGTGCACGATCCAACCCCACCTGGTTTGGACTCTGCACTGGTGATACCCCGTTGTTTGCTTATGCCATGTTTTGCTTGTGATGCCATGCTACCTTTATGCTATACTGTATGTTTGTCTGTCTAGAGTACACACTTGCCATGTGCAGTATTTTATTTTCAATGTATAACTGTTGCATGATTGTTGGATTGTTTGTAATGAGTGGCGATTCTTGCCGAGTGCATACAAATGTACTCACAGGCCTTGTGATTGTGGCCAGGTTTTGTCGAGGATTCATCTTCTATCTTAGCAAGGAGATGGAGCAAGAGCGTGCTAGGATCAGTAGCCCAGCCAGATACCTGTGGAGTGGAGCCGCTCCAAGCCGTTGCCTTAGTCGTCTTCCGCTGCCAATTAAACTCTGTCCCGAGCCATGCTTGGCTTGATGTTTGGTCGTGCCTTGATGGCCTTGTAAACCATTTGTAGCACTTCTTGTGCCTGATTGTGTAATGATTTCCATTTGTTGCACTGTCGTGACGTGCCGCCAGATATCTTGGGCTGGCGCACGGGGCGACCGCCTCTCTGGTGATATGTGCCAGGGAGGGGTGTCACAAACATGGTATCAGAGCACCAGGCTGGCTGTAGACTACCCTAGCATGGAAAGCTCAGCCTTACTTTTGCCCGACAGCGAGCCCGATGGATTTAACCCATCCCCGCCTAACAGGCATGGCTGTGTCGGTCCACAGTAAGGTGCAGTAGGATGTGACCCAATCCACCCAGCAAGGCCCGCCGGTTTCTTCCATGAGAAGGAGCCGACCCATCCCAGTTTGTATGAGACCCCGTCCTAGCGGCCATTTATCCCCACCCTCGCCTGCTATCCTTAGCCAACCCAGCTCTCTTGAAGCAGGATCCCGCAAAGGAATCCCGCATTCTCATCTCATCCTACACCTAGATCCAGAATAATCCGATGGCGAACCCCAAGATCGTCCTAGAGACCACTGCCGATGATCATGGCGGATTTCCACTGATGCTTTGGAAGGCCGTCTGTGTTCTTCTTGGTAGGCCTGCCCGCCCTCGATACGTGGTGCTCGAGAACTCACTCTCGCCTGCCGGGAGTGATTTTCGAGCAGACGTACATGTCGGCTCGTGTCCATTGGGCACAAGTCCATCTTACCTGATCCAAGGTAGGAGCATGGCCACTATCCATCAAGCCATCCAGGTAGCAGCCTAGGAAGGTCTCATCCGCCTGCGGTACTCGGAACCGGCAATGGCGAAAAATCGAGCTTTCCACCTTCTCCCAGCCAGACCCCAGCATGGTGCGGATGCTATCCAAACTCCCATTGGAGAAGATGTCGACCCGCCGTAATCACCCAGGCCACCTACGGAGGTGCAATGACAAGGATCAGCCATTCTCTGATGGAGGAACTCATGGCCACAAGGCGCAACCTTGGTATTGCTCGCATGCAACTGAGTCGAGCAAGGAACCTACCTACCCCCGCCCATGGGCAAGCTCAGGGCACAGGACTCCCGTTCCCAGATGATTTGCTGGAACGCGGTCTTGATGCATCTGTGGCGCAAGCACTAGCTCGAGTTCAGCAGCACCCCCAAGAGCGAGGTATGATCCTCGAAGGAGCGCATGCGATTCCCCACCCCGCGGAAGATGGAGATGTGGAACCACTCTTCGTCTCGGCCGCGCTCCACCGACTACCAGAGGCCGTCAAGCTGAGTAGAACCCTTGTTTAGTTAGCCGAGTGGCGCTTGTAGTTGGTTGGTGAGAATCTGGAAGGTTGTTTGTTTTTCTTGTGTAAGTTTGTAGTGTAATTTGTTGTAGGCTTTCTGGTTGATGTTGAATCAGCCCGTAATAAAACTTGGTGTTCCGATTCTCTTGTTAACCATTATGGTTGAGATGTTATGCCACCCTCCTGCAATTGTTTTGGGCCATAAAATGCAGGATTATTTCTAAAAGATATTTTCCCAGTTCAGCAAGTTCTTCTATCTGTATGCTAGTACCTCTGTAATTCTATCTGTGCTGCAAGACCAGGTTTGTTACAGCTGAGAAAAATTCAGAAATGAAAATCTTGTTCCAGTTCAACAGAGGAGACAAATTTGATACATCCACTAAGTTCAGTACAGAAGGGAAATTACAGAAATGAAGGATACAAGTTCTACCCCAACATAGAACACTACAACTACCTCAGTGCAGATGCGAAGGCACCCCAGAAATCCTACTCCCTCTCAAGCTCAGTGGCGTTGCTAGAAGATGAGCCTGGCTCACCCGAAGCCGAGTCGCGAGCCGCGCGACGGCGACGGACGGCTCGAGCGGCCGGCTCCCCTCCAGCTGGAAGAGCGGCCGCCTCAGCAACCGGGGCGCAGCCTGTCCCTCCGCCGCAGCCGCCAGCTCCACCGCAGCATCAGCACCAGCGCCAGACCACCAGTTGCACAGGCCAAAGATCAGGAAGACCACCACCGCAAACAGCAGTCCGCCCACCACCGAGGACGAGATCCCGAAGAGCACGATGATGAGCACATGCTCGATGAAGCCCGCCCTCTCCAGCATCTCGACGTAGGCTCTGAAGAAGCTCTGAATGAAGCCCATGGTTGCAATGAAAGAAGAGAGGATTTCGGAGATGTCTGATTTGTAGCTGGAGCTCGGACGCCGCTCCTCGACACCGCACGCGGGAAAAGAGAAAGAATCGCGAGCAGTGGCGCGAAACCATCAAGGACATGTTCCCCAAAGCCGTGATGGCCGCTGCGTCGACGGACCGCACGCGCAGCAGTGCCGCAGTGGAGTGCTCCGCGCACTGGGAATCGCCGTGTATAGAGCGAGAGAGAGTGAGGAAGAAAAAGAGAGAAAGGAACCAGGAGACTGCCAGGTGGACCCCGGTCCCACATGCCAGTGAGTAGGCCGATAGCTATGGTGTGCCTCTATCCCTTTCTCAGAAAATCATTCCCTCGTCTCTCCAGTGTTGCTTTTAGGGAAAATTTTGCAAAATGATTTTTGGGAAATGGCCTATCCCACAGTCTGTGAACCAATTATTGGTGGCACAGATGTTTTCTTTTTAAAAAAAGAAACCCATTGGTTTTTTTAAAACCTGTGTAAACATGAAAATGTTTATGCAGCTTTTCTAAAACAAAACCCTAGATAGAGGATATGATTAGCATATTCCTAATCTTTGTTTTGCAAAATGTGGGTAATTGTTTACCCAAGAAAAATCTTGGGTTGTTGGTTGATAGTTTGGTTGTAGATCTTGTTTGATCTTGCCATGTTGTGTTTGGTTGAGCTAAAAACCCTAGATTTAATTTTAACCATGGTGGTAGATCCTGTGTTGATTGATTGAGTGAGCCCCTGCCATGCCATCTTTTAAATGCATTGAGTATGGTAGAAATATCATGTTGTTTTGAATAAAAATCTTGTGGAGTGTTGATCTCTTGTGTGTTAAACTCTAATATTTTGCAGAAAAAGTTTTTAAATAGGGTATAAATGGATCATTCAATAATTATCTTGTATAACCTCCTTAATCTCGAGGACGAGATTCTTTTAAGGGGGGAAGGTCTGTAACACCCCGAAAATTCAAACCTAATTTTGGTGGTGTTTTATGACACCTGAAAAACTTTTTTCTCTTTTTCTAGATATTTTCTTCAAAACTCTGGGGATGAATTGACTTGGGAATTGCTCTCTCAAAATTTCCCGGTGATCCACGAACCACTTCAATGCCAGTGACAATTTTGTTGCTTAAGTTTTCTCTCGAAAACCCTAGCCCTAATTATCGAATGTTTTAAACCCTTTTCTCCACCTACAAAAGGGAAGCCTATTTCCATAGCTTGAAAATTCTACTAAAAATACCAGAGGACTCCCATATCCATATAAAGACATTCCATGCAAAAATATTGCATACTCCAATGCAATATTTCTAAGTTGAACATTATTTTCCGAAATGCCATTTCTGATCCAGAAATTATCTAGACACCTTCCACTCATCCAGAAATTATGCAATTTTGGGAAGGTGCATGATTCCACCTCCTGAACATTTCACTCCACTGTCCCAACCTCATTTGAGCAATATTTGAGGTACTTCCTTTGTAATGCTCTTTTCATGCCTTTTTGCAATTTCCAAAGGAACCCCTATTTTTGTGTCTCCAAAAATTCTATGAAAATTTGGGAATGATCCCTAGGCAGTATGTAACCCATTTATGTAAAAATATTTGGTACCTTGTTAGGAAATTGTTGGACTTTTTCCCTGTGCAAGTTTCTGCCATAAAACCCGATTGTTTTAAAAAACAAGCCAAATGATTTTTGTAGTGGGAGGTGAGCACCTAGATACAAGCACTAGGAGAGCCTACACCTCTGGACCAAGTCTTGATCAAACCAAAAATCGTTTGCCTCTCCAAACAACAAATTTCAAATTTGACCAGTACTGTTTTTCAAAAAATTAGTCGCACCAACTTGAGAATTTGCAAAAACTTTGTTCTGCAAAGTTGTTGGAAATTCAATTTTGCACAGGGTGACATGATTAGTTTTTCTTCTAGAGCCCTGAGACGAGAGAACCATCTCGATGCCGATGTTGGCATGCCCTTGGCATGGTCACCACCGGCATAGCCATGCCCAACAGCGCCGCCGCACTGCTCTCTGCCCCCCTGCTGTTCCCGCGTTCCAGCTCAACCCAGCCACGACCCAGCCCTCTCCTGCTCCCCTGGCTCGAACCTGAGCTGCCCTTATCCCCTCCCTGTGGCCGGATTACGTAAGCGGTGACCTCGGTGGCCATTAATGGCAGCACCGGCCACCACCCACCTCTCCTCCCCTCCCTCCTTATAAGAGCAACCAGAGCAGCCCGAGCGAGGGTTAGCCACTCACCCTATTCCTTCTCCCCTGCTCTCCCATTCGGTGCAATAACGAGAGAGGAGAGCCACAGAAAAATCCTCCACAATTTTTCCCCACGGCCACCATGGCCGGAGCTCGAAAGAGCTCGGGGAAGGCCACCCCGCCGCCGGACCCTCCTCCCCGGGGCACGGTACACAACCTCCGGGCCGTCCCCGCCGCCGGACTCCCTCCCGGCGCGCCCCTTGGTCGTCTCCGGCCGGCCACCACGCGATCCAGTGCGTGGCTGGAGGTTGAAGACCACCAGGGATCGATCCCTGTTCGTTTCGTTTTTTTTTCTGGTTCCAACCGTTTTTCCAGCCCAGCCCAGCGCACAGGAGCAGGCCGGCCTGCCAGCGGCCCAGCAAGGTGCAGCGCCAGCGCGCGCAGCGCACAGCGCGGCCGTGGCCCATTTACGGCCCGCGCAGTTTTTTTCGCAGATCTTTTTCCTTTTCCCGCTGGACAGATTTTCAAACGCCCACAACTTTCAAACCGTAGCTCCGTTTTCGGTGATTCAAAATTGTAATCTTCGTATCGACGATATGTTTCCATTGGTACTGGTTTTGCTGTCTTTGAAAATATTTAGTTTCGTTGACCTTATTTAGCGCGGTGTTTTCCGTTCCGGAGTTTAGTCGTTTTTTTCGAGTTTCCGACGCGCGAGGACGCCGAGACCTCCCGGATCTTTTGGAACCGTCTCCTGAGGCAAGTTAACCACTTGCTATGAGCAGCCCAGCAGTGTTTGTTTGTTTATTTGCTTATTACCATGCCGGGTGTTTGTGTGTTGTCTGTCTACCGTTATATTTATGCATGTCTGTTTGTTGTTCTTGTTTAGTGTGAAACTTGTAATATTGCTCCTGCCATGTTGCATATCATGTTGCATATTCACTTGTCGTACCTGCTTGGTTATAGTATGTATTGTTAATATTTATCAAACACACACCTTTCTTGAGATAATGGACTGGGGGAACCGCCGCCGTCTCACTAAAATATTAACGTCGATCTGTGATGGCGCTGGTCGGCGGGATCGCCGCCGTAGTCACCCGGTCGACGCAAATCAACTGTGTTATATTTTGTAGTTGATCTGTGAAGGCGCTTGCCAGCGGAAGACCGCTACCACAGTCTTCCGATTGACGTTTCTTTTTTCCTTGTCAAACGAGAAGGCGCTTGCCAGCGGAAGACCGCTGCCATAGTCTTTCGGTTGACGTTTCTTTTTTCTTGTCAAACGAGAAGGCGCTTGCCAGCGGAAGACCGCTGCCACAGTCTTCCGGTTGACGTTTCTTTTTCCTTGTCAAACAAGAAGGCGCTTGCCAGCGGAATCGCTGCCACAGTCATCCGGTTGACATTTCTTTTCTTTTGTCAAACGAGAAGGCGCTGGTCGACGGGATCGCCGCCGTAGTCATCCGGTTGATGCCATTTTGTTTTGTTAAGTTTGTACATGGATACTACTATTTCTTGAATTATGGTGTTGCTAATGTCTTGTCGTTTGATGATATTATGATATTATGATTGTTGTGCTGGACTAATCCTCGGTTGTTTGGACTTGTTATAATGAAACTTGATTAAATGAAACACCCCTCCAAACAACGATAGGGTCAGTCCATGGTGCCACTAATCTGAACTTTGAACGCAGAACCATCGTCGTCTTATGGAGGACCGTGACCTAGTAGGTTGTTGAGCCCCTTTTGTGCCATCCATTGGGCGCAGTCGTTCGGTTGTGCTGTCCGAGGGTAGAGGTCAACAGGCACGGGCTCGACTGTGATAGGGAGTCCGGAGCTAGGCATACCCGGTAGCGCCGGGGGATGTGCCGGATTTACTTGCCCATTGTGCCACGAGCATAGGGTGGTGCAGGAGAGTGTCTTAGCAAGTGGACCGTCATGTGAGTGTATTTTGCTTAGTACGACTTTGGGCGTGACAAACCTGAAGTGTCGACTGAGTGGGGTGCATTCTGATAGGTGGGAAAGCAAACTCTCGAGAGCGTCAACCTAGCAAGCTAGCCTCGTTCCTAGGATATGGAACAACAGTTCAGTGTCGGTCACACTGTGTGTCTTTGTCGTGTCAGGAGGTTAAACTTAAGTTTTGTTTGAAATATTAATGAACGACCTGATCTCACTAAATAAACAAATAAGATGATGCAGGGAATGTTGCCTTGAGATGTGACTGTGAACCAGGTTTAGGGATGGCGGTGCGATGCGTTGGGAAGCCTATAGTTAGGCCAGAGCCCACATCAACCGTGCGTACCCAGAGTGAAATGATGAGGCCAGTGGGCCTAGCAGTGATCACATGTGCTGTTGTGAATTATTTGGTACCAACGGGTACACTCGTTTACTCGTCACAGGTAAGCTCTTTGTATGATTGCCGGTGCACGATCCAACCCCACCTGGTTTGGACTCTGCACTGGTGATACCCCGTTGTTTGCTTATGCCATGTTTTGCTTGTTATGCCATGCTACCTTTATGCTATACTGTATGTTTGTCTGTCTAGAGTACACACTTGCGATGTGTAGTAATTTATTTTCAATGTATAACATGTTGCATGATTGTTGGATTGTTTGTAATGAGTGGTGATTCTTGCTGAGTGCATACAAATGTACTCACGGGCCTTGTGATTGTGGCCAGGTTTGGTCGAGGATTCATCTTCTATCTTAGCAAGGAGATGGAGCAAGAGCGTGCTAGGATCAGTAGCCCAGCCAGATACCTGTGGAGTGGAGCCGCTCCAAGCCGTTGCCTTAGTCGTCTTCCGCTGCCAATTAAACTCTGTCCTGAGCCATGCTTGGCTTGATGTTTGGTCATGCCTTGATGGCCTTGTAAACCATTTGTAGCACTTCTTGTGCCTGATTGTGTAATGATTTCCATTATGTTGCACTGTCGTGACGTGCCGCCAGATATCTTGGGCTGGCGCACGGGGCGACCGCCTCTCTGGTGATATGTGCCAGGGAGGGGTGTCACATGTTGTGTTCAATATGTTACTTGGAATATTGCTCCTGCCATACTTCATTCATCATCCATGTATGCATTAGAATGGCGTGTGAATTAATTGTGCGCCTCGCACTTGCGCGGCTTTGTCGAACCCTCTAAATAAACAACTATAAAACCTGCGTTCGTATGATTGTTTGCTTCTTCTCCTTCGCCGAGGTGAGGAGCAGACGAATGTCGTTTTATGATCCTCGGAGTTGGGGGCATTTGCCAAAAGAGTTATTTGCTTCTTCTCCCTCCGTCAAACGTGGTTGGCGCAAGCCCGCCTGGACTGCGACGCTTGGGACATTTGCTTTCCATTTGGTTCTTTTTGCCAAGATTGCTGACACCACGTCGGGTTAATCCTTGAGTGGAATGGATGCTTTCTTTCTTATGAGTGCTTTTCGGTTCATTTTTTGGAGACTACATGCCCAACTAAAATTGGTTTTAATGTTTTTAATGTTTCACCTAAATAACCTCCTTTTTCTTGTTTTTAATGTTTCAGAAGCTACGGGACCCAAATGGAAAAAGGAAAATTGCACAGCTGGTTTTTCATCGGGAGAACATCAGTGGGAAGAAGATCGAAGGGAGGAGAGCCACGAGGCCCAAAAGAGGGGGGCCCACGGCCAGATTCTTTGGCCGCGTGGGGCCCACCATCTGGAGCCTCGGGCACTTCCTCGCCTGGGGCTTTTTAACGAGGTCTCCGTCTCGCCCGAAAAGTAACGCCCTAATTTTTACGAGACTATCCGAGGTCGCGGCGGCGGCGAAACTCCTGATTCCCTCCGAGGGGGATCAGATCCTGCTGCTCCGGAGCTCCGGAGAAGGGGGAAATCATCGTCATCGTCATCACCTCTCCTCCTTGGCGTGGGAGGAGGCCTCTACATCATCACCATCACCAAGACCAGCACCATCTCCATCATCATCTCCGTGATCCACTCCGTCCCCTCGTAGTTTGAGAGTTGCTATACCCTAGATACTTGTCTTGTGCTACTATTCATGTTTGTGATTGAGTACTTGTCATTATTTGGTGGTGAAGTTATATTTTCAGATTGTGTTGTACCACTTATGCCACTGAATATCACCATGTTTGCACGTTGTGAGTAGTTCCCGTATGTTCCTGAGGGCATAGGATGAATTGGCAATGATTTATATATGACATGTGTTGGTATTTTGTCTAGTGTTTATCTTTTTGTGTGATTCTATGATGGTGTTGTGCGAACGTCGACTGCACAACACTTCACCTATATGGGCTCATAGGAGAACACCGTAGTGTAATGGCGTGAGGGAGACTTGGGAGGACACGAAAGCCTGAGACCGAATCATTAAGTTACTTTACGGGGTATTAGTATCGGGGACCTAGAGCGTAATGCTATGGTGGGATTTTATATCTTAATAATTCTTGTGCTGTCATTTAATTGGCCACATGATCCATCATAAGGGGTTTAGTCTATTTATTTAGCTGTACCTAATAATAGCTCCGTCCGAAGAAGATTAAAACTAGACAAGATATTCAACGTGTTGTTTAATAAATCTATATGCCTAGCAATATCCATGCCGCCCTCGGGAACGTTTTCCACATATAAGTTACACATCACTTGAGCTTGTCCTCTTACACATAGAGGATTGGGCTTTCTCTCTCTTTGAGAGCTTTTACTTGTTACCATTTACCTGCTGCATTGTCACTGTCTTGCAATTATACAATCGAAAATACCAAAAACACTTGCATCTTTTATTGTCTATTTATCATTTCTAATAACCAATACCTTCAGCTCCTCGTGGGTTCGACAACCTTTTCTATTCGAAAGGTACTACAATTGATCTCCTGCACTTGGGAGTCATCAAGATACTTTTCTGGCGCCGTTGCCGGGGAGCGTAGCGCTATTGGTAAGAAGTTTGGTAAGGAAACTTGAAAGGTGAATTTTATTTACTGTTTTATCTCATTGCTACTATGGCATTTATGAATCGTGCCTCGCTGCATCTTGCTCTATATGAAAGTGCTTATGCTCCTAAAACTGTTGAAACTACTGTGCCTGAGATACCTAAAGTGGGATATAAAATTCCCGTTGGTCATGTTAAAAGAGTTATGAAAAATCCATTTACAGGGATGGAACTAAATCTGCACGTGAACACATGGAAACAATTGAGGCTATATGTGGTTTATTTAGACTTCCTGGTATTTCTGAAGATCAGGTAAAAAGGAAGCTGTTATATCTGTCTTTATCTGGTAATGCTCGTATTTGGTTCAGGTCTTTAGATGAAGAAGTCACTATGGACTGGAGTATTTTGAGGAAGGTTTTCTTTCTTAAGTATTTTACTCCTAGAGAAGCTTATGAGAACCGCTGCTATATATTTAATTTCTGGCCACATCTGGGAGAAAGTATTACTCAAGCTTGGGGGAGGTTAAAGGAACTCCTCCGCAAGAATCCTTGTCATGATCTTACAAGGAAAATTATTCTGATAAACTTTTATGTGAGGCTACCAAGGCAACAAAAGGAATTTCTGGATAATTCATCTAGTGGAAGCTTTACAAATAATACTGAAGAAGAAGCATGGAATTTATTGGAGACTATTTCTGAGAATACTGGTCATTGGGATCTTGATAAAGGTAATGAGCCCTATCTGGACTATGAGTATTCATGTGTAGAGAATTTCTCTACTTCTACCTTGTTTAAAAATCTGAGTGATACTTTTAATCTTGATCCTTATGTTATAATTGAGGTAGCTAAATCTTTTGCTAATCATATTGGTATTCCTAAAACTGGGTTTGAAGCTTATGTTGAACCTGTTAAACAATCTATTGTTGTACCCAAAGTTATTAAACAGGTAGAACCAGTGTCATCCTTGACAATTGAGGAGTATGTTGAGGCACCACCATATCCAAACCAAGTCAAGGAAAATTTACTTATTGCTGTTTCTAACAAGAGTAAAAGAAGAAGATCTCAGCCTTATGAACAGATGGAAGTCAACAGTCAAATCTCTATTATCAAACAATTAAATGAAGAAGATCCTGTTGATGTTTATCTATGTGAAGATGCTACTAAAGTTGTTAAAGGCAATTCGGCCAAGGTTGGTAAGCCTGTTATATCATGCACTATTGGGACTTCTAGTTATCATGGCTTATGTGATATTGGAGCAAGCATTAGTGTCATTCCATATTCTCTGTATCTTGAAATCAAGCCTGATATTGATCCTATCAGTATGGAAGAGACAGGTATGACAATTCAACTTGCTAATAAAGATTATATTAATCCACTTGGAATTGTTAGAGATGTTGAAGTATTGGTAGGTAAAATTAAATATCCTGCTGATTTTATTGTGCTTGGTTGCCCTCAAGATTCATTTTGTCCTATCATTTTTGGTAGACCTTTCTTACATACTGTTGGTGCTGAAATTGATTTGCTTAAAGAGAAAGTGTTTATTAATTGTGCTGGAGAAAAACTTGCATTCAACTTTTCTAAATTTTCTGATAAGCATTCAAAGAAAGAGCCATTTTCTGAAGATGTAATTGAAACTCTTGCTCATGTAGCTGTAGCTTCAACAGACGTGGTGAAAGATACATGCTTAATCAAGATGAACCATTTAATGAAGAAGAAAAAGATGCTTTAGAACAAATATTTCACAACACCACCACAATTACAATTGCATATCCCACCTGATAATTTAGGAGTGCTACCACCACCTAAAGGGGATCCTAGTTTGAATTAAAACCTTTGCCTAAAATCTGAAATATGCATATTTGGATGAGAAGAGCATATATCCTGTCATTATTAGTGCTAACCTTTCAGCTGAAGAAGAAGAGAAATTACTTGATGTGCTTAAAGCTCACCGACCAGCCATTGGATACTCTCTTGATGATCTTAAAGGTATAAGCCCAGCTCTATGTATGCATAAAATTAATTTGGAAGAGGATGCAAAACCTGTTGTTGATTATCAACGCCGTCTCCATCCAAAAATGAAGGAAGTGGTAAGGAAAGAGGTAATAAGACTTATTGAAGCTGGTATCATTTATCCCATAGCTGATAGTAAGTGGGTTAGTCCTGTTCATTGTGTTCCTAAAAAGGGTGGAATGACTGTTGTTCCAAATGATGAGGATGAACTTGTAGCTCAACGTACTGTTGTTGGTTATAGATGTGTATTGATTTCAGGAAGTTAAATAAAGCAACTCGTAAAGATCATTACCCATTGCCATTTATTGATCAAATGTTAGAAAGGTTATCTAAACACTCTCACTTTTGCTATTTAGATGGTTATTCAGGTTTCTCCAAATTCCTGTTCATAAAGATGATCAAGAGAAAACCACTTTTACATGTCCATTTGGTACATTTGCTTATAGGAGAATGCCATTCGGTTTGTGCAATGCTCCTGCTACTTTTCAAAGATGCATGAATGCTATATTTGCTGATTATATTGAAAAGATAATGGAAGTCTTTATGGATGATTTTTCTGTGTATGGTACTTCCTTCGATAATTGCTTGTTCAACCTTAACAAAGTTTTGCAGCGTTGTGAAGACCAACACTTAGTTTTAAACTGGGAGAAGTGTCACTTCATGGTTACTGAAGGTATTGTTCTTGGGCATAAGATTTCTGGAAAGGAATAGAAGTTGACCCAGCAAAGATAGAAGCTATTGAAAAGCTCCCATACCCAAGGGATCTCAAAGGTATAAGAAGTTTTCTTGGGCATGCAGGTTTTTACCGTAGGTTTATTAAAGATTTCTCAAAATATCAAAACCCTAACCAATCTTTTGCAAAAGGATGTTCCTTTCTCTTTTAATGATGATTGCATTGAGTCCTTTAATATTTTGAAGAATGCTTTAATAAGTGCTCCTATTATTCAACCTCCTGATTGGAATTGCCTTTTGAAATTATGTGTGATGCTAGTGATTATGCAGTTGGGGCTGTTTTGGGCCAACGTGTTGATAAGAAACTGAATGTCATTTATTATGCTAGTAGAACACTTGATGCTGCTCAAAGGAATTATGCCACAACTGAAAAAGAATTTTTAGCAGTGCTATTTGCTTGTGACAAGTTTAGACCTTATATTACTGATTCGAAAGTCACATTGCATACTGATCATTCTGCCATTAAATACTTAATGCATAAGAAAGATGCTAAGCCTAGATTAATAAGATGGGTACTTCTATTGCAAGAATTTGATTTACACATTGTTGATAGGAAAGGGGAAGATAATCAAGTAGCTGATCATCTTTCTAGAATGGAAAATATACCTGATGATCCTATTCCTATTAATGATAGCTTTGTTAATGAACAACTTGCAATTGTTAATGTTTCTAGTGCTAAAGTTGCATCTCCATGGTTTGCCAATTATGCAAATTTTATTGTTGGTAAAGTTTTACCTCCACACTTCACTACTCAACAAAGAAAGAAATTCTTTTATGATCTTAGACATTATTTTGGGATGATCCTTTCTTTATAAAAAGTGTGGATGGTATTATTAGACGTTGTGTACCTGAGTATGAACAACAGGCTATTATAAGAGATTGTCATGACAGTCCCTATGGAGGACATCATGCAGGAGATCGTACAGGTGCAAAGGTATTACAGTCTGGTTTTTATTGGCCTACTTTATTTAAGGATTGTGCTGAATATGTTAAATCTTGTGATAAATGTCAAAGAGTAGGAAATATTGGTAGGAGAAATGAAATGCCTATGAACTATTCCTTACCACTTGAACCATTTGATGTGTGGGGTTTTGACTTTATGGGACCTTTCCCCGAATCAAAGACAAAGCATACTCATATTTTGGTTGCAGTGGATTATGTTACAAAGTGGGTGGAAGCAATTCCAACCAAAAGTGCAGATCATGCCACGGCAATGAAGATGCTTCAGGACATCATTTTCCCCAGGTTTGGTGTTCCTAGGTTTTTAATTACTGATGGTGGTTCTCATTTCTTACATGGTATTCTTAGGAAAACTTTGGCAAAATATGATGTTAACCATAGAATTGCATCACCTTATCATCCCCAAACTAGTGGACAAGTTGAATTAAGTAATAGGGAAATTAAACTCATTTTGGAAAAGACAGTGAATAAGTCTAGGTCTGATTGGCCACTTAAAATTAACGATGCATTATGGGCTTATAGAACTGCTTTTAAAAATCCTATGGGAATGTCTCCTTATAAAATGGTTTATGGAAAAGCTTGTCATTTACCTGTTGAATTAGAACATAAAGCTAGATGGGCTATTAAACAATTGAACTTTGATTTTAAAACTGCTGGAGAGAAGAGAATTCTTGATTTAAACCTACTAGATGAATGGAGAAATGAAGCTTATGAAAGTGCCAGGATGTTTAAAGAAAAAGTTAAGATTTGGCATGACAAGAAAATTAAAAAGAAAGAATTCAAAGTAGGTGATCAAGTGCTATTATACAACTCTCGTTTCAAGTTTTCTGCAGGTAAGTTAGCTTCAAAGTGGCAGGGACCATTAGTGATACAGGAAGTATACCGTTCAGGAGCTATCCGTCTTCATGGTGATATGAAAGGTAAACCTCATGTGGTTAATGGACAACGCCTTAAACATTATATTGCAGGAAAAAGCTTCATTGGAAAGGTGGAGGAATTCATTTTACAGACACCGGAGGAGGTAATTGCAAAGAAGTTTGCAGTTTCAGAAATCCAAAATCAATAAAAGGTAACTTTTACTCTGGAAAGTTTCTCGGAATTGCGTAATATTTTACGGACATCATTTTTTATGGAAATTAACGTGTGGGACAAGAAAATTGGACGGACGGAGCCGAGAAGGAAAAGAGGGGGTCCCACGCGGCCAGATTCCCCGTGGGCCCACTCCTTTTGCCCCTCGGAGTCCCGTTCGTCTCGTTTTCGACTCCGACGCTTCGTCTTGACCTAAAAACCGTCAATATATACCCCTTTTCGTTGATCTAATCTCGCACCGAGCGTTCTCGAGCGATCTTTGCTTTTGCTGTTTCTGCCTGTCAGGTTTTTAGCTATGTCTTCGGGAGACTCCTTCCAATGCTCCTCCATGGACAATGATGATGATGAACTCGAGGGCAACAGCCCCACGTCCATGTGGAGAAGGAATAGGAAGAGGAAGGACTACTCGGATGATGAAGACTACAAGCCCGACGAGGAGGAGATGGAGAAGGAGGAAGCGGAAGAGAAAGAATACAAGCCCTTCGTCGACATCGCACCTATTGCAACAGCACCACCTTCTCCTATCTCCGTTGCTGGTGTGAGGGTGAACGTGTCTCTTGGAAACAAGAGGCAGACGGCTCGCATGAGCACAGGAGGGAAGGCTCCTAGGCACGCACTTGCTAGCAAAAACGTGGTTTCTACTCTTATTGACAGGGAATTCAAGCGTGCCACCCAAGAGAACTATCCTGGTGAATGGGATCGTAAGATCCCTAATGTTAAAGTACCAAGCCCGGAGTGGAAGCCTGCAAGGAGACGGTGGAGAAGAATCTCATGGAAAAACTGGGAGAAGCTGCAAGGGAGTTTGAAAAGGCCTACAACCTTATGATGAGCATTGTTGGAAAACTTGAAGATAATTATTATGAAGACAAGAAGAAAGAGCAGAAGTGGTTCTAGCAAGACGTCAAGCTTGGGGGAGTTCCACCTAGTCTTTATCTTTACTAGTTTATCATATCTATCTAGTCATGGTGTGTTTTGCTTTTATCATTTAGTTATCAATCTCTTTTAGGCTTGTGTGAGCTCATGGAGCATTATCATGTATCCCTATCTTATGGTTTATCAATGAATATTAAAGTATGGTGTCATCCATGATTCTCTTGTTTGGAGATTTATGGGTAACACTCATGCAAATGAGCGTGGTTTATTTTAGAGGTTTCAGTCACATCTTGCCTTGAATTTAATTAACTTGAGTATGTTGGACAATTGTAGAATCTAGCTCAATATAAATAAGAAAAGAGTGAGTCATTATGACTTGAGAATTAATAAGTTTAAGGTTGAGATATAGTCTTGTAGCATAAAAAGTTGGGAATAGTTAATGAAAAGGATATGAAACACTCTTGTTAGAATCTAGTATCTTTTGAGCAAATTAATGATCATGGATGTGTCAATACTTATGCTCTTGTAAAGTGTATGAAAGGAAGGCACCCGAGGATTCGGTTAGCCATGGAAAGTGTGAGATAAAGGTTGTTTGAGCATAAGAACTTGATTGAAACATCCATGACTAAAGTTTGCACTAGTTACTAGTGAAGCAAGGGTGCAAATAATTTTATATCTGTCTTTTCATTTGTCTTCTTTAACTTGTTATCCAATGAGAGTTTATCTTGTCTTTAAACTTCAGTAAAGTATTAAACATTATGATGCTAGCCATAAGAGCAAAAGCATGTTAAAAATAGTGTGATTCAATTGTCCAACATACAATGGTTATTTGCTTTCAAAGTGTAAGGGGTGATTGCTAGAGCTTCTACTTATGCTGCCCTTATGTGTATGAGTTTTAATTCATTAATCTTACATTGCAATTGAATATGATGATGATACAATGCTCGTATTTATTTATCAACCATAAGTCCATTGATGCATGTAATGATCTATGTCCTTACTTACTTGAGGACAAGTAAGGGTTTAAGCTTGGGGGAGTTGATACGTGCATTTTATATCATCATTTATACAACTTATATTATCATATTAGAATGTTATTTGCATTGTTATATCATTGTTTTTACATGTTTTAGATGATTTATGGGACTTTCATACAAAGTCCCTATTTTTGGTATTTAATTTCTGGGAGGCAGAAAACCTCCTTTTTCTTGTTTTTAATGTTTCAGGAGCTACGGGACCCAAATGGAAAAAGGAAAATTGCACAGCTGGTTTTTCATCGGGAGAACAGCAGTGGGAAGAAGATCGAAGGGAGGAGAGCCACGAGGCCCAAAAGAGGGGGGCCCACGCGGCCAGATTCTTTGGCCGCGTGGGGCCCACCATCCTGGAGCCTCGGGCACTTCCTCGCCTGGGGCTTTTTAACGAGGTCTCCGTCTCGCCCGAAAAGAACGCCCTAATTTTTACGAGACTATCCGAGGTCGCGCGGCGGCGAAACTCCTGATTCCCTCCGAGGGGGATCAGATCCTGCTGCTCCGGAGCTCCGGAGAAGGGGGAAATCATCGTCATCGTCATCACCTCTCCTCCTTGGCGTGGGAGGAGGCCTCTACATCATCACCATCACCAAGACCAGCACCATCTCCATCATCATCTCCGTGATCCACTCCGTCCCCCTCGTAGTTTGAGAGTTGCTATACCCTAGATACTTGTCTTGTGCTACTATTCATGTTTGTGATTGAGTACTTGTCATTATTTGGTGGTGAAGTTATATTTTCAGATTGTGTTGTACCACTTATGCCACTGAATATCACCATGTTTGCACGTTGTGAGTAGTTCCCGTATGTTCCTGAGGGCATAGGATGAATTGGCAATGATTTATATATGACATGTGTTGGTATTTTGTCTAGTGTTTATCTTTTTGTGTGATTCTATGATGGTGTTGTGCGAACGTCGACTGCACAACACTTCACCTATATGGGCTCATAGGAGAACACCGTAGTGTAATGGCGTGAGGGAGACTTGGGAGGACACGAAAGCCTGAGACCGAATCATTAAGTTACTTTACGGGGTATTAGTATCGGGGACCTAGAGCGTAATGCTATGGTGGGATTTTATATCTTAATAATTCTTGTGCTGTCATTTAATTGGCCACATGATCCATCATAAGGGGTTTAGTCTATTTATTTAGCTGTACCTAATAATAGCTCCGTCCGAAGAAGATTAAAACTAGACAAGATATTCAACGTGTTGTTTAATAAATCTATATGCCTAGCAATATCCATGCCGCCCTCGGGAACGTTTTCCACATATAAGTTACACATCACTTGAGCTTGTCCTCTTACACATAGAGGATTGGGCTTTCTCTCTCTTTGAGAGCTTTTACTTGTTACCATTTACCTGCTGCATTGTCACTGTCTTGCAATTATACAATCGAAAATACCAAAAACACTTGCATCTTTTATTGTCTATTTATCATTTCTAATAACCAATACCTTCAGCTCCTCGTGGGTTCGACAACCTTTTCTATTCGAAAGGTACTACAATTGATCTCCTGCACTTGGGAGTCATCACTTGCTTATGACATGTTTGGTTGTCAATGCCATGCTACTTTTATGTCATGAATCTAGAGTACACCTTGCCTTGTTGTAGGAATTTATTTCCAATATATATCTTGCTGCATGATTGTTGGATTGTTTGTAGTGAGTGGCGATTCTTGCTGAGTGCATACAAATGTACTCATGGGCCTTATGTTTGTGACCAGATATTGGCGAGGATACATCTTCTACCTTAGCAAGGACGTGGAGCAAGAGCGTGCTAGGATCAGTAGCCCAGCCAGATGCCTGTGGAGTGGAGCCGCTCCAAGCCGTTGCCTTAGCCGTCTTCCGCTGCCAGTTAAACTCTGTCCTGAGCCATGATTGGCAAGATATTTTGTATTGCCTCGATGGCCTTGTAAACCATTTTGTAGCACTTTTTGTGCCAGATTGTGTAATGATTTCCGCTAGGTTGCATTGTCGTAACGTGCGGCCAGATATCTTGGGCTGGCGCACGGGGCGACCGCCTCTCTGGAAATATGTGCCAGAGCGGGGTGCCACACGCCACCTTCCCCGTGTACACCGGTTCATAACCTTCGTTCTCGAACCTCATTACGGTCTCCTGATCGCTATTCTCCTTCCCAGCGCAGTCTTTTTGCTGTTGCTGAGCCCACTTCCTACCGTGACCCCGCGTTGTTTGTCCACACCTCACCTCGTGGTCGGACGCTCCTCCTCTTATATGTTGATGACATGATCATTACTGGCGACGACTCTGAGTATATTGCCTTTGTCAAGGCCCTCCTTCGTGAGCAGTTCCTGATGTCTGATCTTGGTCCACTTCGCTATTTTCTCGGGATTGAGGTTTCTTCGACTTCTGATGGCTTCTTCATCTCCTAAGAAAAATATATTCAGGATCTTCTTGCTCGCGCTGCTCTTGGTGATGAGCGCACTGCTGAGACTCCTATGGAGCTCAATATTCAGCTTCGTGCTACTGATGGTGATCCCCTCACAGACCCCACTCGCTATCGCCATCTTGTTGGGAGTCTTGTCTATCTAGCTGTCACTCGTCCAGATATTTCATATCCTGTCCACATTCTGAGTCAGTTCGTTTCAGCTCCCAGTTCTGTCCACTATAGTCACCTTCTCCGTGTTCTACGATATCTTCGTGGCACGATCTCTCGCCGCCTTTTCTTTCCTCGCTCAGCTCTCTCCAGCTCCAGGCCTACTCTGATGCTACGTGGGCTAGTGATCCTTCTGATCGCCGCTCGCTGTCAGCCTATTGTGTATTTCTTGGAGGATCCCTCATTGCCTGGAAGACGAAGAAACAGACTGCCGTTTCCCGCTCCAGTGCAGAGACTGAGTTGAGAGCGATGGCCATGTTGACGGCTGAGGTGACTTGGTTGTGATGGTTACGAGAGGACTTTGGTGTTTCTGCTGCTGCACCGACTACTCTATTGTCTGACAGTACAGGCGCCATCAGCATTGCGCGTGATCCGGTGAAACATGAACTCACCAAGCATATCGGTGTGGATGCCTCCTTTGTGCGTGCTGCTGTGCAGGACCAGCTTCTTGCCCTTCACTATGTGCCCTCTGAGTTACAGTTGGCGGACTTCTTCACGAAGGCACAGACTCGAGCGCAGCATGAGTTTTTTCTCTCCAAATTCGGTGTTGTTGACCCACCATGAGTTTGAGGTGGGGGTGTTAGATGTGTTTCCTGTATATCCCAGTGTATAAGGGGTTTACTGCACTTTACCACACTGTATATATATTGGCCTTTGGCCCTATGAGAAAATGAGTTGCTCATTCTCTGACACTAGTAACCACTCAGTACGAGTATGATCGGGTACCCACGTGCGTGTAGACACATGGGGCTCTTTGCGTAAGCACATCTTACCCTCGAAGTCTCAGACCAGACAAGCATCGTCACATCATTGATGCCATATGGACTACATTACGAGTAGAACCATGCACACAAAAAAACTATGTTTATCCAAAATAAAAGCAGGCGACGACATGACACAAGCCAAGAGCTAGGAGCATATCGACTTCAAACAGCTAGTAATAATACTGTAAGTCTGTAACACATATAATCTGAACAAGATAAGAGATTTGACACACACAAAAATTGTCAGGGAGAAAGAGAGGGGGTTTGGTCATAACAGTTGCCCTCGAGGATTTGACTCCGGAGGGTCGGATCGAGCAGGAAGACGGTGCCGATGAAGAACGCATTCAGCAGCAACACGATTACCTTGATATACCTCCACGGACTCCTCCCTGCGCTCAAATCCACAGCCCTCGATCAGCATTCAGAGCCCGGAACAGCATTCAGACCCCGGAACCCCCACCGCGGGCAACCAAATCGAACTAAAGACGAACCGTGCGAGCCGTTAAGCTGGGGGTGTGATAGGGCCCTGTCGCCCCCGTTGGAATTGCTTCCCCCGCAGCATGGCATCCTCGCCGCCGCACGGTCAGAGAAGGAGGGAGGCGGCGGCGATGGTTACAGGTGGCGGTCGTCGGTACTTTCGCGGGAGCAGGAGACAGAGTTCTGTTAAGGCAGAGAAAGCCCAAGCCCATCTGTGAGTGAAAGGCCGATGGCTCCAGTGCGTCCACGCTCCGCAAGGCCCACTCTGACACGGGCCAAGAATCCGAACCCAAATTGGCCCGTCAGGCCAGCCTGGCACGGCCGTAACAACCTGCCGATCGTAACAAATTCGCAACAGAACAGATATCCATCTATACGGCGCGCGAGAAGCCGTCTATAAAAGCCCGCCCGGCCATCTCCATCTATTTCTCCCGCGGCGCCATCAATCAATCTCATCTTGCTCACATGGCGGCGGCGGCGGCGCTGGTTGCGCTCGCGTGCGTGTGCTTGCTCGTCTCCTCCGCGCACGCAGAGGCTCCCTACAGATTCTTCGACTGGAATGTCACCTATGGCGACATCAACCCTCTCGGAGTTCCGCAGCAGGTATGGAGCGAAGCTACTCGTGTTTGAGTGTTTGATCGGCATCTGACGTATGTACATGCATATATACGATGCATCTGATAGATGTTACGACGTGTTTGTTTTTCTCTCTATTAGGGTATTCTGATCAACGGGCAGTTTCCGGGGCCGGAGATCGACTGCCAGACCAACGATAATCTGATTGTCAACGTCTACAACAATTTGCCGGAGTCGTTCTTGATTTCATGGCAAGTTATTTTTCTAGCTTACTCGAGAACCTTCTTATCAGCTGTTTCGCCAGTTCAATCTGCATCAATGCTTATTTTTGGATAACATTTTTTTAGATAGCATTAATGCTTTTTTTGTTTGTAACAAAGTACTTGAAACTTTACCATTAATTCTCTATAGTTTTGATCTGATTAGGTTACTCGAACTTTGGTTACGTTCTACCACTTTAATCGGCATTAGTTTATGATGTCGTCTAGATCAAATAAAGATGTAAAAGCGGAAATTTGTTTGCGTGTAGTATCAACGTGAGCATGGAAGAGGACTTGGGAGTCGTGCAGCATCGTATGGTTCAAGTCACTGAACAAAGTTAGATCCATGCCGTATTCCATATGTACCAAATATACATTTGATTCCATATGTCACCTACTTGAGTACTTGTGCTTATGGTGCATCATTTTGATGCAGAGGCCGGGGGGCACCCATTTCTTAAAAAAAAAATACTTGTGCTTTGAAAAAAATTATGAATCCTAAGATAGATGTTATATGACCTTCCTGATATTTCTCCATCGGCTACTACAAATAAGCGAGTTTTTTTAAGTGAGTTACCTGCAGCTTTGTTCATCTAAGCACATATTTTTAGATGTCATCTAAGGACTTTATGCACTGGTTGTGCAAATGCGTATACTAAATCATTAGCACCGATCATTTAGCTTACTCGAGACCTTGTCAGTTGTTGCACCACTTCAATCTGCACTGAAGTCTCTATTTCTGTTACCAGTTTACCTGTTAAACTGTACCTTTTTTATGTTGTATACCACTTTTTTTTTGAAAGCTTGTACCACTTAAATTTGCATTACCTTCTTTAGGTTTTGATCAGCTTAGCTAGCTCAAAACTTCCGTAACGCTGTACCGCTTTAATCTTAATTTAGATGTCGTCCAGATTAAATAAAGGGGCGTAAAAGGGGAAGCTTGTTTGCGTGTAGCGTCGTCAGATTTAAGATTCGCAACAATGCCATGTTCCATATGAAGTATACATCTGATTCCTTACTTACAATCGCAAACGCGCATATATACATCCATCATGCTGTGCGTTGATGGAATTACAAGTCAGCATCGTTGTTCATGGAAACACTTTATCCACTAGTGTGCAGATGCAAGTTAAGTATTAACTTTTTTTTTGCGCTAACTACTGCCGCGGTAATAACAGGAATGGAATCCAGCAGAGGAAGAACTCGTGGCAGGACGGCGTCTCCGGCACAAACTGCCCGATCCCTCCGGGCCAAAACTTCACGTACCGCATGCAGGCCAAGGATCAGATCGGTAGCTTCTTCTACTACCCCTCGCTCGCCTTCCACAAGGCGGCCGGCGGCTTCGGCGCCGTCCGCATCAACAGCCGCCCCCAGATCCCCGTCCCGTTCCCCACGCCGGCCGACGAGTACACCGTGCTCATCGGCGACTGGTACAACACCACCCACAAGGTATTGCGGCTTGCAGATATATATGGTTGCAGTTTGCACTTGCTTGGACGAAATGCAATACTGATTCGTTCATAACCGATCGCTTTGGTTTTGCTTGTTAGGCTCTCCAAGGCATGCTGGACAACGGAACGCAGCTGCCCTTCCCGGACGCCATCCTGATCAACGGCAAGGGTCCAAACGGCGGTGCAAACTTCACGGTCGAGCAAGGGTTGACGTACAGGCTTCGCATCTCCAATGTCGGTCTGCAGAACACGCTAAACTTCATGATCCAAGACCACAACGTGACGCTAGTGGAGGTGGAGGGCACACACACGGTGCAGAACACCTACACCTCCCTCGACGTGCACGTCGGCCAGTCGCTCTCGGTGCTCTTCACCGCCGACCGCCTGCCCAGGGACTACCACATCGTCGTCTCCACCCGCTTCACCAACCAAACCCTCAACTCCACCGCCGTGCTGCACTACGCCGGCTCGTTCCTTCCCACGTACGGGCCGCCGCCAGCCGTGAACAGCAGCGATGTTGATTTTTCCCTTGAGCAAGCTCGCTCTATCAGGTACGGATCAGCCACTCTTGAAGGTCCCATTTTAAAGATTAATGGCTAGTAGCAGCTGTGTTTGTATCTGAAGTTTATTTGACATGGATGGAATATGTAGGACGAACCTAACGGCGAGTGGACCGCGGCCGAACCCGCAGGGCTCGTACCACTACGGCTCCATCAACGTGAGCCGCAGCATCAGGCTGGCCAACTCGGCGGGTCTGGTCGACGGCAAGCTGAGGTATGGCGTGAACGGCGTGTCGTACATGGACGCCGACACACCCCTGAAGCTGGCCGACTACTTCAACATCAGCGGCGTCTTCCGGATGAACGCCATCCCCGACGCGCCGGCGCCCACCAACACGACGGCGCTGAACGAGACGGACACCAGTGCCACGTTGCAGAACGCGACGGCTGTCATGGACTCCGACCACCGGTCCTTCGTCGAGGTCGTGTTCGAGAATAACGAGGACACCGTCCAGAGCTGGCACCTCGATGGCTATAGCGTCTTCGTCGTCGGGTACGTGCACATCTTCACCAGATCGATGCAGTATATACACTCTTTCGTGACTGATATGATCATTTCCAATTGGCTATCGTAGGATGGACAAGGGAATGTGGAGCGAGGAGAGCAGGTTTTTCTACAATTTTGTGGATGCAGTTGCGCGCTGCACGGTGCAAGTAAGATCTTGTTCATTTTCTTCTTGCCAGAGATTCAACATGGGAAACTTATTATAATAAGTGATAACAATTATTTTGGTGTTCCTCTATGAAGGTGTATCCAAGAGCATGGACGGCGATCTTGATCGCATTAGACAATGTGGGAATGTGGAACTTGAGGTCGGAGGATTGGGCACGGAGATACCTTGGCCAGCAGTTCTACCTCCGCGTCTACACGCCGACACACTCGTTCCGCGACGAGCTCCCGTCCCGGACAACGCGCTCCTCTGCGGCCGGGCTACCAACAGCAGCGGCCTCCCATTTTCTCGGTACTAAGAAGCCGTTGTGAAATTAATGATCCAACTGTACCAAAGTTAATTTTGTATCATGGTATGCTAGTCGAACTGTCGAAGACTAGTTTGGCTGGTTTTGTCTTTCTCTGGGTTTAGAACTACTTCTGCTATGTATTCAGTATTCGTTTGAAGTTTCAGGCTTGAGTGCCCTCAGTATAAAACAAGCGTGATATGTCATATATGCCAAATTTTTATATTGGTTTGTAGGTGGGTATACCACGTCATAA
This sequence comes from Poa pratensis, assembly GCA_947311845.1. Lineage (NCBI taxonomy): Eukaryota > Viridiplantae > Streptophyta > Magnoliopsida > Poales > Poaceae > Poa > Poa pratensis. Next base: position 94,270,082 of record CAMZMU010000128.1, read on the forward strand.
CCAGCAGTACAACTTGAGTATTAAATTCAAATTTTATTTTCCATTAATTGGATCAACGTATTCGAGGATTTGACCCTTGTCTCCATCTTTCTCTCTCTTTTTTTAGCTCAAAGTGGTCTACCGCTCGAATAGACAGAATAGACGACCCAGTTTATAAGGGAAATCGGGTAAAAAACCATACAGGGTAAAAAATCCGCACATGCAAGGTGACCCGCCGCACACACGACGCTAGTCGACCAAACGCTATAAACACACACCACCTACTTTGGGGCCGCCGCCTCGGCGTAGCAACCAAGACGAAACTTCGCATTGCCCGAAGTTGAACCAGGGCGCCACCCAATCCCACCTGCCGGCCCTGACGTAGCAACCAAGACGATATTTTGCATTGCCCGAAGTCGAACCAGTCGGGTCGATGAACCTGCTGTCCGCACATCATTAGGATGCCTCCCAACCTGTACGTGGCCACGACCCTGTCCCATAGGACCATCGCCGCGTCGGAGCCCGAGGCCGCCACCTCGACGTACCGCCACCGTCCGGCCCCGACATCCACCTCTTTCAGGCCAGTGTTTATTTTTATTTTGAGGCCATCTTTCTCTTTGAGGCCTGTTTTTTTCGATGTAGGGAACGAATGCATCAAAACGATGCACATAACTGTTTTATTACAAAGTTTAGAAGGATACAAAATAAATAGACCCGAGGCCACATGCCTCGCGATAGAACCTCCACCGTATACAACCAACCCTATTGTAAGATTAAAAAACAAATAGAAAAATACACAACTTTTAGGCAAATCCTTCAAGAAGGAAAGACGCATGTGCGCCGATGATGACGGATCCAACCAAAGATCGAGTCAGGATTTTCATCCCCGAAGAGAAGCGTTGAGCCACCAACTTCACCAAAGGCATGACGCAAGTGTGCTCCAAAACTGCCAAACATGTTTCCACCGACATGTGCAAACTCAATGTTGATACATCTATCACCATCAAATGTCCGACCAACGGCAATATCGCTGACCAGATGCCGCTGGAGGATAAATTGAAAGCAAGTGAGTCCCATACATACAGCCACGCCTCCAGCCGCTGTAGCACCACCTGTGGGAACCGAGAAGAAGAAAGACAAGCCGAGAAACAGGAGCCGGGCCCATGTGGAAGACCAAGGAGGATGCGCATTTGTGTGATGATTGAAACGCCGTGAGTGTCGACACAATCACGGGTGCCAATCAAATAAGTGGCGTCTATTGGAAGAATATCAAAACCGAATTTGATGAGCGCAAGTTCTAAAATGAGTAAGTGTACATGGATCGCAACCAAAATACGATCTCGATAGGTGGGGGTGCTATAAGGGTGATCAACAAATTTCATGGATGCCGAGAATATCCGGGATGGACCCGCGAGTGATAAAACAATGGAGGATTAAGTAAGTGGTCATCAAACTTGTTAGATTTGGCATAGTGATGAACCTCTATTTATTGATGTGCATTTCTTTTCTAGTAGTTGATAGATGCGCTTACCCTCTTTTGAGAGTACAACAAGGACACAGAGTTTATATCGACGCATTGCTTCAAAAGAAAAACTCCAAAACTGCGATAAATGGAAGGTCACCTGCAAGAAACTCAAGAAGAGCGACCATGGTAGTATCGTAGATGTTGATGCGCCCTCCTCATCGGCGGGACGTCCCATCGGAAACAAGAAGGCAAAGCGGCTACTTGGACGTTTTGGTGGCCGAGATCTTAAATTTGTGGCGAGAATTAAAACTTGTGATCCAGACTTTGTGTGTTTGATTCATATTGCGAAAAAATTAGTCTCCAATATGACGGCAACATGGTCAGTAGTCCCCAATATTTTTGATCCGGCCGCGACTAGAGATTATTATTTTTGCTACTGGAGATGGTCTTAACACGGACCCCGACGTGCTAGAGCTCACCCGACTGAAGAAGGAGGCCGCTCAGCTACTGCAAAATACGCGAGCAGTCGTCATGTGAAATGCCTGACGAAAGCAGTCACATATCCGAAAACCGAGTGGAGATATGATGCTCCCAAACTTCAGTGATCACACTATTTTTAAAATATTTAAAAGTTTTACAAAAATCTGAAAAAAAATATATGTGTTCTTAATGATATATCCTACAAACGTACAAATTTTTAATGCAAAATACTTTACATATTGAGCTAAAAGAAAGACAAATGTACAGATCTGTGTATAGTGAATAATATGTTAGTTGCAAATTTGCAACTTTTATAATTTTTGTGTAGCTCAAAATGTATTGTATTTCGCATTGAGATTTTTACGCTTGTATGATATATCATTGAGAAAATGAATGATTGTTTTCAAAAAAAATTAAAACTTTTAAATACTCCATCCGATCCAAATTAGATGAATTTCATTTGTCCACATGCGGATGTATCTAGACATGTTACAAGTATACATGCATCCGCATGTAGACAAATGGAAAGTCATCTAATTTGGAACGGAGGAAGTATTTTGTTTGTTTTTAAAAAATAACCGAGATCACTGGACCTCGGGGGAAAAAATAACTTTCCGTCCGAGAACCTCATTATCTTACACGCAGATACGCTAAGATGATCAGTAAATAACAAGGCGTGTGTATGGCCTTGACGTAGCGAATGGCGAGGGCGCGCCGACCACGTCCCGTTCCGCGCAGACATATTCTATGCACTTCACAGTCACAGTGCCAGCTTGCGATCCCATGTGGACGTCGCGTCTCGACATCGGTTTTGTACTTACGTATCTACGCGCTCACGATCTGAACCATAATACGCCAACCGGCTTGCAACCGGGCACTGACTGAAAATCCAAGCCTGAACTTCCTTTTCCACCACTACTAAGCATTCCAGAGCTATTCAGAAGTCACTACCATACATCCGCTGGCATAAGAGTGAGAGGTATACGTTTCAGTCCAATGGCAAGTCGCCATGCATTGCGAATTCGCACTTTGTCAGGACGTTTACAACGTTAAAATATACTAGCTTGACTGAGATAAACAAGCAGAGGGGTTAACCGCTTCTGCATTACAGAACAATCCGCATATCCTCTGAATCCTGTTTTGGCGAGGGATCCGAAGATACTGTCGATCGTAGCCAATTAATAACTGAGGCAAGCACTAATCATACGTATTACTTTTCTACAGGCTCGCCCCTCATTGCTCGGGCACATGTATATATACGCATGCCAATGACACCTTCGAACGGGTGGTCAAGAAGCAGAGAGGCCAGGCGGCAGAGTTTGCGGGATCATACACAGGGGCTAGCTCCAATGGGCAGCCATGGAGGGGCGTTCGCGCTCGTTGCGCTGTGCTTGTTCGAGCTCGCGCTGCACGGCGCCGCCGGGGACGGGGAGCGGCTCGTGCCGGCCATGTTCGTGTTCGGGGACTCCACGGTGGACGTCGGCAACAACAACCTCCTGCCGGGCTGCTCCGCCGACTGCAGGGCCAACTACCCGCGCTACGGCGTCGACTACCCGTCCCACGAGCCCACCGGCCGCTTCAGCAACGGCTACAACCTTGCTGACCACATAGGTATTTCAGCTCTCATGTTATATTTATATGGAGGCTACTATTTATTTGGAGTATATGGACTATGGTAGAGGAGATCAATGACCAGTTCTCAACGAACGCACTTCGCTCAACACGTTAAAAGTCCTTGTTATCACCTTTGACTATGATGCCACATCGCCACTCAGCTTCCACTGAAGCTGGAGAGATTACTACTGTAGCGGTTTTACTCGTACTAGCTGCCATACTAGAGTAGCATATGGTTTACAGTTAAAATGCAACGAAGAAATACGTAAGACCCCCCTCGCGCCGCCAGGGGAAAAAATAGCGCCGCCGAGTCCCTCCCCTATCCGGTGCCCTCCTGCCGCTGCCGCCGCCGGCCTTGTCCGCGGCGGTGGCGGCGCCCCCTTCTGCCAGGAAGGTGGTCGGGGGAGTCCTCTCGCGCTCGTTTTTGGAGGCAGATCGACCCGTGGGGGCGGAGGCGGTCGGGGCAAGGGAACGCCGAGCCGGCGGGCTCGGGCATGGATGGTTGCCGGCGGAACCTGCTGGCATCGGGGCGGCGCGTGGGCGCCACCGTGCCGTGGATTTCGTCGCCGGGGCGCCTGAGGATCTTGGCCCGTCGGGCTCGATCTGGGCCTGGCGGGCCCGTGCGGGCGGCGGGCTCGCCGTGCACCCTGGGGGTCGTGCGGGTGTGCGGAAGCTCTGCGCGGTGTGGAGGAGGAAGGGAGCGGAGGAGGAGGCCGGAGGCAGGGAGCAGAGGAGGTGGCCGGGGGCGGCGTCCGTCTTTGGCCGTGCGTTGCGCGGCGGTGAGTTCCCTCGGGGAAGAGCAAGCCGGGGCGGCGGCCCCGGAGCAGCGGCTGCGGTTTCGGTGTGGCCGGCAGTGCTTCTGCCGTGGCGTGAGGTGCCACGGCGGCGGCATCTTGCGGAGGAGTGCGAGGTGGTTGACGACATAGCTAGGATGCCATCCTGTGGCTCCCGAAGCTTTGCGGTCGGGTTGAACTCCGGGCGAAAGATCGCACGGACTTCGGTAAGTGCCGACGACGGCGGCACCCTCGGGTGTCGTTCTCCTTCTTGATCGCGTCGTTGTGGAGCTTTTCGACCTCGACTAACGCGTGTGGTTCCAAGAGCTCCGGGTGAAAATCTATGCTCTTCGGGAGCGGGCGGCGGTGACGATCTCGTCACTACCTTGTTGGAGGCGTCGCTTTGGAGCTCTTGGCCAGCGCGGTGTGATGGTTTCGCGGCGGATGTTCAAAATGGGTGTGTGGTCGAGGGTGGTGGACGTCGGGGCAGCGGCTCCGGACGGTGGTGGACGCCGAGGCGGCGGCCTCGGTTTCCCACGCTACGACGGTTTTATGAGGCAGAGCCGTTGTTTAGCGTGGGCCTGGGTGGTGACCTGAATGAAGACTGCGTGGGCAGAAGGTTCGTCGACCCGGCTGGATCGTCTTCGGGCAATGCGAAGGTCGATCTGGTTGCTACACCGGGGCGGCGGCCCCGGAACAGGTGGTTTTGGTGGCAGCCTGGATGAAAACTGAGTGGGCAGAGGGTTCGTCGACCATGACTGAATCGATTTCGGACAATGCGAAGGTCGATCTGGTTGTTACGCCGGGGCGGCGGCCCCAGAGCAGGTGGTGTGTGTTGTGGCGTTTGTCGATTTGGGTCGTGTGGGCGGCGGGTCGATTCGTTAGTGCTATTCTTTTGTACAGATTGTATGGTTTTTGGACCCGATTTCCCTTATAAACTGGATCAACTCTTTCTATCTATTCGGGTGGTGGATTCGACCACCTTGTACCTAAAAAAACGTAAGACCGCGGATCTTTTCTTCTTTGAGAGATGCGAACAACTCTTCCTGGTGAGAGATGGAAAGCTGCTGTCCTTGGGGTCACTGAGTGACCATCTAGGCGCTTGGGGCCAAAACCTCTCAACAGATCATAACATGACTGGAAGCAGAGCGTAGACAGCAGAAAGCGATACATTGCAAGTCCGGGGCCGGTGCCTTTTTAAAATTGTTACTCACTCGGTTTTTAAATATAAGATGTTTTAACCTTTTTCTAAATTCACATGTATCTATATATATCTACACACATTTTACTGTGTATGTTCATTCGTTTTGTTCCACATTTAGTCAACATGTGAAACAACCAAAACAAGGGAGTAGAAGTAAAACCTTGGAGTCGAAAAGTTTACGGTTTTGTTTATAGGTTAATAGCTAGGGCATTTTTTAATATATTAGATTTTAAGATTAGAAGAAATGGGAAATTGTTAGACGAAGGAGTGAGGTCGAGTCAACGGGCTTTGAGGCCCATGCTTTGGGTAATTTATTTATTTTAACCACAAGACAAGGAGTGCTTTGTCTAGAGAGCTTAATTTACCACCAAATTAACTGTCTTTTCTGTACAAATTGCTATGGGCTCCCGACTCTCCCAGGATATTTTTTATAAAATAAATTCAAAAACGACATTTTTAAATCTCACACAATTCTTTAAAAAACTACGAGTACCATATCCACCATTGATTCTCTGTCAAATATCACATCTTGCCCTCCCTTTTTTCATGAACTTATCTAATAATTTCAGATGTACATTTAACAAGAAACAACTTATTATTGCAGATTTTCCTGAAAAATACTAATGGAACCTGAACTCACTGGCACTCTATATTTTCAAAAATGTTATTTTGAAATTTCAAATCTGAAAAAATATGCATATCGGTAATGATGTATATTTCAAGCTTGCAATATCTCTATCTGAAATACTTTGTATTATGGGCTACACAAAAAATGAAAATCTGATAGGATTTGGAGGTGCACTATTCACACACTATAATTTTGTCTTTTTATGTAGCATACGATATAGGATATTCGGACTAAGACTTTACACATTTTAAGTATTAAATCATTGTCTATATGCACATATTGGTTCCAGAATTTTGTGTAACTTCGGAATACAATTTTCCAATGTTTAAAATAAAGAGCTCAAGTGAGACTACTAAATGACTTCAAAGTATATCTTAAAATTACAGAATGTCAATTATATTGATGTTGTGCTATTCTTATGATATCCTAATTGACCCCTCTAGATCAATAAGCATACTTCCTTCTATGTTTCAATCAAAATGAATACACTAAAGATTCCGATAAGAAAGGAGATTTATTCGATTCAACAATCGTTTTCGCTCTACTTCAAAGCCTAAGAGATCTTTACGTCCATTAAAATTCGCAATAAATATATTATAATCATGAAACAATAGAAGTTTTTATATTTTCATCATATGAACTCTACGCGGTTAGATATATGACGTTCGAATACATACTTAGATTTCCTAATATTTGAATTTTGAAAAACCAAATTTTGTACAATATTGTGAAAACTCATTCACACACAATAAATTGCATTGATTCGTCAATATACCTTTGTTCCTCAAAATAGCTAGCCTGTGCAGGTGCACGGGTTGATGACTAGTTCATCTAATTGTGTATTTAGGTTAGGTTCTAGCAGTGGAAAGTGGGTAGAATATTCATAAAACACCGTCCACATGTACCCACTTTTTTTCACCCTTGGCGTTTCCCAAGCAACTTACCCATAACTGTACTCAGAATTCCGACTAGAACATCGCATGTCAAATATTTATTGGATTCGTACCCTATTAAGTACTCTACAAAGTTCTATAAATATTTAAGGATACTAAGGACAATGACAGATATAAACACATAATAACATTGAGTAGCATAAATCAATTTGTGGACTATGGATGACACTTTCAATTTACAATTTTACATGCATTTAGGGTAAAAGGCTATTGTAACAAAAGATTTTCTGAATCACCCAAAACTGAAAATAAATTATGATAAAATATTCTCATTTAGCACAAGATTTTTTTTGTAAATAGTAGAATTACACGACCTAACTTGATATACAAAAATGTGACTGCATTGTCAATTATGCTATATAAACGTGAAAATAGTATTTTGCAGAACACATAGAAGAATTTATCGATCATAAGATTAAATCATCTATTAGCAATATGAGTTGTGACCAAGTAAAGAAGTTCACCATAAATCATTGTTAAAAAATAAACATGTATTTGTCAATGTCAAGAAACTTCATCCCTAGCATCGCTAAATTTGGAATAGTATAGTCTATCACTAGTTGAAACCATACTTCGTAGCATGTGTAATGATAAGATTCATGTATTTAATCACCTAACAATAAGATAAACCTGAAAGAAATGCTACATGTATAAATAAATACTTCCCAATGATCTAAGCCTCCTAGAAATAGAGAGCTTCCCGTTGTTCCACCGTGTTCGCTCCTTTTCGTCCCTACCTGACTGCTTCGTACTACATTGTTTTTTTGTCGAGCGTTCCGCTTTATTCGTGTCACCGTTTGTGGTTGTGGCGTCGTGTGCTCGTTCCATGTGTGTGTATTGTGGGCTGCATGTGACCTATACATGTCTATTATATACGACGAAAGTTTCACTGAAATATATTATCCGCTCTCTACACAAAGAACATAAATGCAAAGATCAAAATCAAGTTTTTTTTTTCATTTTTAGAGCCAAATTTTGACTTTTGTGAATCGTAAAATAGATTTTATTTTTTAGAAAAACTTCGCAGATATTTAGATCATATCTATATGTATATAGAGATAAAAGATAAGATTTTTTGCAACAATTTTTCCCTAAATTCTGGGTAACAAGGAGACATGGCCCAGTATGCCACTATGCCTCCTATGTTCCTCTGCCATCACTTTTTTTTTATAGAAGGAACTCCTCTGACCACCATTGCTGCGAGGTTGCATTGTTAACTTCCTTTTTAAGAAAACGTTGCATTGTAGCTAATTGTCCACCTTTACAAATCTTATCAAACAATCAATCAACACTTTTTTATAAAGCAAAATCGCACCAACATGTATTAATTATTTTTCTACCTTAACATGCAAGTTATCCATATTATCCTTTCTTTTAGCCAATCAATTGTCCATGTCATTCCCATTAATATTAATTAATTATAGTATATTGTACATGCAATATATCCACGTTATCTACCTTTTTAGCCCTACGTCCACGCCACCATTATTGTCGTCAAATATGCACCAATTTCATGTCAATTAATATAAACTCTCGACTGATGTGAGATTTTTGCATATTTTTGAAAACAATTTCATATTTGATTTGTCTTATAAATTTTTATTTACACAAAGTTCTTAATAAAATTCCAAATTCCCGCTGCAATGCAGGGGGTATTTTTCTAGTTCTAGGTAAATTTAATGTTATTAAATATTCAGATCTGTGTTTGCCGCTCGCACGTGAAGCAATTATGAATCAACTCTCAGGATGATCTATTTAGAACAAGAATTTTCCAATCAACTTATTAAGTATTATCAGCAAAAAAACTTATAATTAGAATTTTCCACATATCGTTTCGGCGAACAGCCCGATTTCTTGGATTCGCCGAGAGCCCACCAGCCTACGGATCCCTGCCGCCCGAGGGAATCATTCGGCAGATGAAGAGCGGGATCAACTTCGCGTCAGGAGGGTCGGGACTGCAGAATCTAACGGGGAAAGCACTTGTACGCACACTGTCCTGACACTCACTCAATGCTGACGCTGTTCGCGCTAACTAAATTGGTACCCACGCAGTGTGTACGACTGTACAGCATGACCGAGCAGCTGGAGAAGTTCACGTCGGCCGTGGAGACGATGGGGAACTGCTCGACCGCCGTCGTCTCCAGGTCCCTCGTCTTCATCAGCGTCGGCAGCAACGACTTGTTCGAGTACGTCGACGGCAACGCCACCTTGGCCCCTGGCCGCAACGACACGCGGTTCCTGCAAGGCCTAGTCGCCTCTTACAGGGGCTACCTGCAGGTGCACATGCTGTCCATGTTGTACACCTGAACTGAACACATCAAGCTCTGAATTAAACTGGGTGCGCTGTTGGTGCAGGAGCTGTATGCGGCCGGGGCGAGGAAGTTCGGCATCGTGAGCCCGTCGCTGGTGGGGTGCTGCCCGGCGCAGAGGTTCGCCGGGGCGAGGAAGAAGGACCTGGACGGGTATGGCTGCTTCCGCACGGCCAACGAGCTCGCCAGGCAGCTGTACCCCATGGTGCTCTCGATGCTTCAGGAGCTGAGCACCGGTCTGGCCGGCATGAAGTACTCCATCTGCGACTCGGCCGCCATGGCCGAATCCGTCTTCAAGGGCACCGTCTCTCCTAAACTGAGTAAGCCCAGCAGCTAGCCGAAACGCCCCTCCATCGCTAGTTTCTAAACTGTCTGATTTGTTGATGTGTCATCTCTTTTGGGTAGACCTGACGGTGCTGGACACGGGGTGCTGCGGCGGCGCGGGGCGGTCCGGGGACGGCAAGTGCAACAGGTGGGCGACGGTGTGCCCGAACCGCCGGACCTACCTCTTCTGGGACGGCTTCCACCCGACGGAGACCGCGGCAGAGGTGGCCGCGCTGGCGCACTTCGCCGACCCAGGGCTCTACGTCCACCCCATCAACATCACGAGGCTGGCGGCGCTGTAGCCTGCAAACAATGGGCGCGGCCGCGTGCTCCGCCCGGCCGGCGACGTCGTGTCTCGTCGAGAGTACTGGTAAAATAAGTAGTGATGTGGTGCTACAGACTTACAGAGTGTCGCGATTGGGAGATGCGTGGGTTATAGAGGGAATTGTGGTGCACGTCGACAAATGTCTGTGTGTCGGCGTGCTCGTTGTTAGAGATGAGCCTCCGTGGTTCTTCGCCAGTTTGGCGTGACTTTTTTCTTTTCTTTTCAAACAAACCTTGGGGTATACACACGACACAATTTGTCCGGACGATTTGAAAAAACTGGAAGTTGCTTCTGTCACGAACATGAAATTTGAGAATAATTACACACAATTTAAATCAAGTTGTTTAATAGGTTTTCCCTAATAAAAAGTTGTTTAAAAGGTTCGTCAGCGAGAGGGTTCTCCTCCAAAAATGACCGTTAGCCACCTCCACCGCTCCCGCGACGCCCATGGCGACGGCCCCTGCCCGCGCCCCGCGCCGCCGGCCTCGCCTCAGCCTCCTCCCTGCGGCCGCACCGCCTGCCACCTCCTCCTGCGGCCTTGCCCCGCGGTTTCACGCCGGCGTTCCTCGGCCGTGCGCCGCCCTCCCGCGTCTCCCCCGCCCGATCTGGATCTGGCGAGCCAGGTCAGATGTGGCTGCCCCGTCCGCCGGCGCGCGGCTGCCAGCGCCCGACGTGCCTGCAGAGCACCATCGTGGGCTCTCTTGACCTCGACACTCCCTCTCCTACGGACTGTGCTGCCATTAATTCGGCTCTGGCAGCATGGAGGCTGGCTGGATGCCCTCCGTCCTGTTCTTCATTTATTGCAGCTCCCACCGGCATCCTGCGCTCGTCTTCAACTCGCAACGGCTCTGCCTTGGCCCGTGCTCGCCACTCCGTCCGATTAGATGTGCCTGCTCCTCGCATTCAAGCCGGGCCGTCCTCTCCTACCGCCCGCCTTCATGAGCTGTCCCATCGCCCATCGCCTTCGTCTCCGGCAGCTAGGGGCTCGAGGTCTGCGCCCCTACGACGGAGCAGGGATGGACACTCGTGCTGTCTCATCGTGAACGGCGCGCGGCGCTGCTTGTGGACCGCCAGGGCCTGCGTCCCACGCGCTCGTCTTCAATTCCCCAGCGCTCTACTCACTCGTTCCTCGACAGAAGCCACCCAAGTGCCAACCCAAGCTCCAACCACCACATCCGCTCCTCTGCTTCACGCTCTGCCCGCTGTCGCCGCTGCAACGTCAAGGAGCATCTCGCTGTCGACTGCCGCGACCCGGTGCGGTGCGACGCTTGCGGCCGTTCTGGACATCGTGTGCGCGCCTGCCCATCTAGCCGTGCTTCACCTCCGCGTCAGGCTGCTAGTCGCACGCCCTCGCCACCGAAGCCGCCGGCCCGTGCTCTGCGCCCATGCATGTTGCGCCTCCGTCCCGTCCTACGCCCACGACGCCACCGCCCCGTTCTCGGCACGCCCAGCTCGACATGAACTTCCGCGGCATGGAGACGATCGGCGACTCTGCCATGCGCGGAATGGAATTCCTCGGCGCTCCGGCAACGCGCCCGGAGGTGGATCACACCGTCATGGCATCCTCCTTCGAGCTCGACTCCGCTCGCGTCGATTGGGAGCGCACGACTGTGAGGGTGTGGGTTCTTTCGCCACCGCCAGGCACGGACCGCGCGGCCGTGGAGGCTGCCTTCAAGAGAGAGTTCCGCCTCAGCGCCGCCGAGCTCACCGTAAGCAACCACTTCCCGGAGCCGTACCTAATCAAGTTTGACTCCGCGAGCCGGCGTGATGAGGTCATGCGCAAGGACCGGCCTCCTTCAAGCGCTACGGGCTCGACATCCAATATCGGCCTTGGCGGGCTGTGGGGCAAGCCTACAACGCGGATTTGCACTACCGCGTCCACCTTGCCGTGGACGGCTTGCCGCCCTTTGCTTGGTGTCCGGAGATCGTCGACAGGGTGGTGGGGCGGAGGTGTGCCGTGCAGCGTCTCGACGATGGGATCACAACAACGGAGAACACATTCATCTTCGGCCTTTGGGCATGGACGGCGGACCCGCAGCTGATCCCGAAGGTGCTGTGGTGCACCTTTGCAAACAAGGCGTCGGGAGGGCTGTCTTCCCTGGTGCGCGTCGCGGAGGACAGGCCCAATCAATGGAAGAGAGGCATTACCTTCCGTGTGCTGCTGCACGTCGAGTGCATCGAGGACTACACGGGCGCGCCGGCTATGGACGGTGGTGCGGCCATCTCGGACTTCAAGCCATCTTCGCGCGACCTGCCGGAGTGGACGCAGGGGGTCATCGACGGCGGGCCCTTGGGTGGCTCTTCTGTTGCCATGGCTGCCGCCATCCTCGCGCTGGCTCGGGACCGCCTGGACCGCCCGCAGGCCTCCAGGAGCAGGAGGCACGATGGCGGGGATGCTCATGTCGTGGTGGGATCACGGCAGATGCCATGGGTATGGCTTAGTTGGGGCCGAATGGTCGTTGGGGGAATCCGGGGAGGGTTTATGCACTCAAGATGTGCACAAGCAAGAACATGCAAGAAACCACAAGAACATGAACAAGAACCAAGAAAGCCAACTCAAAAGACACCACGATGTACCCAGGTTCGGGGCCTTCGTGAGGAAGTAAAACCCCTACTCCTGCCTTTCCTCTCTCAATATATCAGTGTAGTTCTTAGGTACAAGGTGCTCCTCGAGCTGTATGTGCTCCGTGAGAGCTCTAGATGGAAGATGAAACTATGAAGGGGGAAATGAGCTAGGGTTTCGCCGTTCCTCCCTGGAGGTAGAGATGCCGCATATATACACAGGCCGAAGTACATTTTTACCCCTGCCTACAACTGACAATGGCATGGCCAAAAGGTAGAAGACAAGCCTCTGCCTCCTGCCAGCTCAACGGCCGAACTGTCAGGCCAGCCAGGCCTAGCTTTCCTCTTCCGGTCATACTTCAGTAGCCTGCCGAGGTCTAGCCTGTAGACCTTTCCCGAAATAGCCGAGTCAGCTCCTAGGCCCCCGAGCTTCCGGGAAACCCGTGGACGGACCTCGCCGTCCTCTGACGTTTGGGGCTACGGCTCTGCGGCGCCCGTGACTCCTCTGACATGCCTCGATACTTGCTGCTAACCTCGGCTGGCCGGTCACTTATACGTCGGGCCACGCTTCATCTTGGCTCGGGATACTCCGGATCCTATACCTCGGTAGATAACACCTTGTCCTTGTGGTAACTAGTTGACTGCCCCAAGGTTCATACCTCGGAGGCTATACCTCGGATGATTCCTCCGACGTTCACCTTACGTCGGATGACGCCTCCTGCGTCTTTGCTTAATTGCTACCTCGGACGGCTTACAGCCTTAACCTTACATGTCTTTACCTCATCTTTAGCCTACCCGGGGGTAACCCCCCGACAGTAGTCCCCGAAGCTGATGTGGTCTTGCAGCCTCGGATGAAAGGCCGCATCAGGTTCAACCCGAAACCACATGCGCTACAATGTTTTGCAGGTTACCGAACCAATACTCCGAGAAATCCATCGGTCTGTTCCTCGGGCCATACTGCTTTTCCGAAGTATCCGCCGAGATCTCGGACGTCAACCCCTCGATTTCTGCATCCTTACTGACTTCGGTCAGAGAACACTGTTCACGTGTCCCATCCGTCACTTCCTGGTCCACGATAGTCAAAGCACTCGAGTGCTTTCCACCACGCGGCCCACGTCAGCGGAGGTTTCCCGCTTGCGCCGCTTCACGCTCCAGTAACCGCGCCGCACGACGGTTTGCCTCCTGCAACCGTTCCTGTGGCCTGCTTGTCCACCGCTATCTTCGTGCCACGTGGGCATTTGTGCACAAACGATCCCACTCGCCGCTCCGATAACCGCGCGGTAGTGCGCAGTTACCGCCCGCGGTTATAAATACGGGCCCAGGGCAGTGCTTCCCTCTTCTTCCTCATTCACTCGCCGTCTCGCCTCCATCGCAACCAGCGCCGCCGCTTCCCGTTGAGAAGAAACGCGTTCCCGCCGCCGCCGACGAGCAGTTCCTTCCTCGCCGCTGCGACCGCGTCACCGGCGCCGCTCCTCAGCACCTCGTTTTCACGGTATGTACTCCCTTTCTTGATACCCTAGGCATTGCTCTAGGTTTCTTCCTCTTCGCGTTTGGTTCTTCATATGTTCTTGAATAAAACTCTATTTACCCCCTCCGGCAGATCTTACTCGCATACTCTTTTGGGTAGAAATGGTTTCATGCCTCGGATAGATGTTCGCCTAGCATAGATATGCCTCTATGCACATAAGATAGCCACCAAACTCCTCCTGAGTTAGCCAAATATTGTACTAGATTCCAGATTCCCTTTTTCCTTTGCTAAACTTCTGCGCATTCTCTGCAGATTGACTCTGCCGAGATGTCTCCTCCTGAGACTTCGGAACAAACCGAGGTTCCAGACCTCGAACTGGAGGTCGGAGAACGAGCCGGCTGGGAAGGTTCGGATGTAACTCCGGACGAAATCCAGTGGCTCAGGGCGACTCGGCGGATTCCCGCCGGGGTAGAGTGTCGCCTGCCAGAGGGCGAACTCGAGCCTCAAGTCAGCAAGGGGAACGGGTGGTCTTCGTCGCGCACTTTCAGCGCGGCTTCGGACTGCCCGTTAGTAACTTCTTCCGGAGATTTCTCGACAAGTTCGGACTCCAGGTTCATCATCTCCCCGCCAACGCCATCACCACTCTCTCCTGCATCGTTTCCTTCTCTGAGGGATACCTCGGCCTCGAAGCCACGGTAGACCTCTTTTCTCGCTACTTCCAACTCAAGCGGCAAGTGATCCCGGATCCAAAGAACAAGGATCTGCCCAAGCAATTAACCGCCTGCGGAGCTGCCACCATAGCTCCTCGCCGAAACTCCATCTTCCCACGTATCACTACTCCGGACACCGTTCGCAAGTGGCTCCGGACGTGGTTTTACGTGAAGAACTCCGGCGAAGAGGACCTCCTCAACCTGCCGGTGTTTAACCTCAGCCCTCCTACAGAACAGCTCAACTGGGACTACACTCCCCCTCACACCGGCGAACTCAAGGCCATCCATGGGTATATTGCAAAATGGCAGGACCCGGAGACCCCGGGAACGACGGGAAAGTCCTGACGGCCGACGACCTGGCCTGCACATTCGTGAAGCGCAGGGTCTCCCCTCTTCAGGCGAGGTCTCACAAGATCTGCCACATGAGCGGTCTTTATGACCCCACCCGTCATACGCACGTTGCACTGGACAACGCCGCGGTAGCTCGGCGAGTCCGAGCTATCACCAAGTCCAAGATCTCCGACGCTTGGACATGGGGAAGGGAACCCCACTACCGGACCAATCCAGCGAAACAGGTACGCTATTCCGACGTTTTCTTCGATACTTCTTTACCACCGAGGTCTTGCTACCGACGTTCACCTTGACAATTTTTCTTCCTAACTCCTTTTCATATGTCTGCCATACAGCTGTTCGCCCGCCAGACCGCCGAGGATGGAGTCCATCCTGGACCACTTCGGCAAGGATCTCCCTGTCGAGGACCCACCATCCAACGTGGACCCTGACGACGAGGATTATATGCCCATTGCCTCGGCCCGCATCACCACCGCGGGTAAGCCTCAAGCACAAGCTTCAGTTCAAGAGATTTCGGATGACGAGGAGGGGTTCCTCGTCATGGAACCAATAAACGCGGTACCTCTCTCCCGCCTTCCTCACCTTCCGAACTTTACTCCAGCAACCAGCCGGAAACGCGCTGGTGCCGCAACTTCGGCCGCCGAACCATCCGCCACTGGAGCCTCCGGACCCACTGAGGCTCCGGTCAAGAGACGCCGGCTGAAGAAGTCCGGACTTCCTCCTCATGCCCGGGGGGGCAAGAGGTTTCCTACCTCGGATGGGTAATGCTTTGCTTCTATAGCCAACAATGTTTGTTGTTTAAACATATTATCTCGGTATTAACACTTGACCTTCCTCTTTTCGTTGCAGTGCCCCCATAGACGTGGATCAGGAGGTATCCTCCATGACTGCACCCGTTGGTGCCTCTGAAGCCACGACCACCCCGACGAACTCTCGCCCAGGATCTCCACCGAGGTCTGGCCCGGCCTTGGGGAAATCTGCCCCCACCCGGGTCAGACTTCTCCGCGTCCTCAAACGGATGCCAATCGCGCCAGAACTCCGGCTACCGCCTTGCCGGAGCCTCGACTCTCCCCCCGCAGCCAGACTGCCCGCAACCAACAGCAGCAACAGCAGAAGCAACAGCAGAAGCAACAGCCCAAGCAGCAGCCCCAAAAACCAGTTCGCCAACTACCTTGCCGTTGGAGAAGGGCAAGGAGAAAGAAAAAGAGACGGTGAAGTCTAAGGTCACCCCCAAACCAACATCTGGGTCTGGCACCCTGACTATTCTTCTCCCTCAAGGATGCAACCGAGGTCTCCTCCCCCGGCGACACGCCGAATTCCTCCATTCGCCGCACCCATTGATGAGACTGCCCCTCCGGCCGAAGAATATGCTCGGAGGGCATCTCTTATATTGGATAACCGGCCTGCTTCAAGCTCCGAGGCTACTTTGGCCTTGGAGGCCTCGGTTAGGGGCATCGAGCAGGGCGGACCGTGGGGATTTCCTCCTCTGCGCACTGATAGTGACCAGAGCCTCGGCTCCTTGGAACACTACAATGCAGACTGGAATTCTGCAGACATGGACGAGGTCTCTTCTGCCTCCTTGACCGCCCAAGGGGACGAGCATCCTGCGGGGAGCACCTGCGCCCGACGCATGCTTGAAATGCAAACTTCTGCTTTGCTTGCTACTCGAGCTGTCAACGTAAGTTCCACTTTCTTTACTTTCATGCAGTATTCTCTAATATCCACCATCTCCAGTCCCCGAGATTCGAGGTAAACTATTGACGCTCCGCCGGAGTTAAAATTGTTTGGCTTGAATCTTAACTCTCCATTTTCATCCGACGTATCCAATCCATTTTTATCTCACTTTAGCATGCACCTCGGGTACGAGTCCCCGAGACTCCTGTCGAGGCATACCCCGGCAACATTTTCCCAAAGAGTTGACTCCGAGTCCCCGAGACTCTTGTCGAGGTATAGCCTTTCTAACCGAGCTATATTTTTCTTCCTTGCAGAATGCTATGAACGTTCGCACGGATATCTTCCATACCCTCCTGTTTGACCACAAGAAACTCCACGACGAGCACAAGGCCGTCCTTGCAGCGAAGAAAACTTCGGATGACCAGCTAGCGCAAGAGAAAGCCGAGGTAGCTCGTCTGGTAAAGGAACTGAAGCGCATCACTGAGCTGCGGACGTCTGAAACAGAGCAGCTGCAGGCGGAAAAGGCCAGTGTTGTTGAAACAGAGAAGAAACTTCGGGAGGATGCCGCCAAGGAACATGAGAATGCGCTCCAGTTAGCCGAGGCCCGCGCCACCTCGGCCACCGAGGCTTATGAAGCCCTTCAAGCTTCGGTTAACCAGCTCCTCCCGACGCTGGAACGCATCAACCAAGAAATGGACAGTAAGCTTCTTGCCCCCCTTATCCTTGCTTTGTCCTCAACAGTACTGGCTCTTTGCCGAACTGTTTCTTTCATTATTAACAGGCTATCCTTCTGCAGAGCACTTCACCTACACCCAAATCTCGGCCCGCAATATCACTGCTCAGCACAGGAAGAGGCGTAACGAGACGAACCCCGTCTGGACCATTGAGGACCACATCGTGGCCATCAAAGCTCGGATCCATCCCTTGAAAACCATTGGGTCCGAACTCCTCGACGCAGGTGTGTCTGCTTTCCGAGCCTTATGGCCTCTTGCCGATGCTCCCAATACTACGCCCGAGCTCGCCGCCAAGCTTCGTGAAGCCGAACAAAGACTCCGAGAGTGGCGTTCATCTTCAGCTCGCGCTGGAGCTGATGCCGCTCTCAAATTCATCATGACTTGGTGCGAGAAGATTGACCTCGAAAAGATGGACACTCTTCGCCGAGGCTCGCCCTGGTCCTCGGACCCAATTCTCATCAAGCGCCGCGAAAAGATGGCTGCCTTCTTCGCTGGATATGCCAACACAAGAACTTGAGCGAAGGAGACACCTACTCCGACGCCGAGATGACGAGCCAGAAGAGGAGGAATACGAAACAGAATCCGACGTCGAGGCCGAGCAAGGTGACGACGGTGAAACCCGCGAAGCAGAAACCGAGGCTTCTCCACAACCTGACGCCGAGGTTACTGCCGACGTTGCCAGCACTTCCCAGGCTACCTCGGCTCCGGACGAAATCCCTGCTGCCTCGGCTGTTGCCGACGTAATTCCTGATGCCTCGACCTGAACTTATGCTTGGCCAAAAAACTTCATTAAATCCCCGGTATGCCGGGACGCAGATGTAATCAAACTTAAGTAGTTCCTTTGCTACCTCTATTACTATTATGCTCATCCGAACCATGCTTTTCTAAGCTTTATGTCGAATCCTTTTGAATGATTGCTCGAGTTTACTTTCGTGTTTACTATATTTGGCATTCTTTGCTCTTGTCTGCCATTCTGGCGTTCGACAGTCGAGTCACAAGATTGTTGTTCATAGCATACAGTACTTGGTAAATTCCGAGGTATGTTTCAAAGTCATCCGACATAAAAAAGAAGTAAAAACAGGGGTTAGTAAACGACATATGCCGAACTGTCTTTTTGGACCGAGTCCCCGAGTTCATTTTCATGTTTCCCATGTTCTTTCGTCTTTGCTCTTGACTGCCATGCTGGCGTTCGTCAGTCGAGTCACAAGATTAGTTACATAGCATACAGTACTTGAAGTTTGAGACGAGGTTCAAAATAGTTCGGCATACGAACGAAGAAAGAGTACGAACAAAAAGAAACATGCAATCATAAGAGCGAGGCAGTCCCCGAGCTCACTCTCGAGGTGCCGAAGTTTTTATTAAAGATCAGCCGAGGTACATACATTATATTCTTCAACAGTAGAAGGGTCGGAGTAGAGCTACATTCCATGGACGCTGAAGCTCCGAATCGGGTCTATCCAGCCCATCTCCCCTTGGTTCCTGTGCATCTATAAGATAGTATGAATCATTGTGCAGAGCTCGGCTCACAATGTATGGTCCCTCCCATGGAGGTGACAACTTGTGCCGACCTTTGCTGCGCTGACAAGCCTCAGCACTAGGTCTCCTTCATTAAACTTTCGGGGTTTTACATGCCGGCTTTGATAGCGTCGGAGACCCTGCTGATATATTGCTGACCGAGATAAGGCCAATTCTCTTGCTTCCTCAAGCAAATCTACAGCATCTTCCCGAGCTTCTTTAGCCTCGGCTTCTGTGTACATTGCCACTCTGGGCGCATCATATTCAATGTCGGTTGGCAGCATTGCCTCGGCCCCATAGACCATGAAAAATGGCGTATAGCCAGTTGATCTGTTCGGTGTGGTCCTTAGACCCCACAGAACTGCTGGTATCTCATCGATCCAACACCCCGGTGTTTTCAACAGTGGTTCTATTAGCCGAGCTTTGATTCCGGCCAATACCAATGCATTTGACCTTTCTACTTGCCCATTAGCCTGTGGATGAGCCACCGAGGCTACATCAAGTCGAATTCCCTTACTCATGCAGAACCGAGCAAACTCTCCGACAGCAAAGTTCGTGCCGTTGTCTGTAATGATACTATGAGGATATCCATATCTCAGGATTATTTCCTTCAAAAAGGTCACGCCGTATGACCATCCACCTTTCGGATTGGCTTCACCTCGATCCACTTAGTGAATTTGTCCACCATCACCAGTATGTGAGTCATATTGCCTCGGGCTGGCTTGAATTCTCCCACCATGTCCAGACACCAAACTGCAAAGGGCCACGTGATAGGAATGGTCTTGAGCGCCGAAGCTGGCATGTGCTGCTTGGCGAACCTTTGGCACCCTTCACATTTCCGAACTATATCTTCTGCATCGGCATTGGCGGTGGGCCAATAGAACCCGTGCCGGAACACCTTGGCCACCAGAGCTCTTGTGCTGCAATGATGTCCACATTCTCCTTGGTGGATCTCTAAAAGCATCTCCTTGCCTTCAGCTGGTTCGACACACCTTTGCAACACCTCGGTCACACTTCTCTTGTATAGCTCCTTGTTGATGATGGTGTATCCCTTAGCTCTCCTCTGGATTCTCCTTGCCTCGGTTGTATCACTTGGCAAACTTCCATCGGCTATGAAGTTCATGATCTGCTCCGCCCACTCCGGCACTGGATGCAGAGGAAAAAGCCTCTCATCTATCTCCATTGGTTCGGTCGCCATGATCTCCTTCATGATTTCCTCCACCATTGCTCGGCCAGTCCCCGAGTGTTGGTGCGAAGTCCCCGGGTCAGACCCGAAGTTCCCACCATCTATCTCCATAGGAAAGGCTCTATCATTCCTCGGATACTGCGAAGCAGTCCCCGAGTCCGGCCAAACGCATCCGACGTCTACCTCCATAGGAATGGGCTCAGACTCCGAACTTGGCGGTAAGAAAATTGACTCAGAGTCAGGCGAGGGCTTGATTGAAGGAGTTCTCAAATGGTTCAGTGCTATCCCCGGTGGCACCGGTTCTTTGGATGAACCGAGCTTAGACAATACGTCGGCGGCTTCATTCTCTCCCCGAGGTATGTGCTTGTACTCACATCCTTCGAAGAACCCAGACACCTTTTGCACATGAAACCGATACAACTCCATGTTCGCATCCAATGCATCCCAAGTGCCGTGGATTGATGCACCACCAAAGCTGAATCGCCGAAGCATTCTATACGCCGGACGCCTATCTCCTTTGCCACCTTGAGCCCATGGATCAGGGCCTCATACTCCGCCACGTTGTTCGACGCCGAGAAATGGATTTGCAGCACATACTTCAACTGGTCTTGCTTCGGCGAGGTTAGGACTATGCCAGCACCTAATCCGACCTTGGTCTTGGACCCATCAAAGTGCATCTTCCAATAATTATAGTCCGGCAAGGGCGGCTCATATTGCATCTCGGCCCAATCGCATAAAAAGTCCGGTAGCGCCTGCGACTTGATTGCATCTCGCCTTTCATAATGCGGAGTATATGGAGATACCTCGATCGCCCATTTGGCAACTCGCCCAGTTGCGTCCTTGCATCCGATGATCTCCGAGATTGGAGCATCACATACCACCGTCATGGGATGCTCTTGGAAATAATGCTTCAGTTTCTTAACCGCCAGGTATACTCCGTACGTCATCTTCTGGTAGTGAGGGTAGTTTTGCTTCGACGTGGATATCACCTCGCTCAGGTAGTAGATTGGTCTCTGCACCGATTTGCCTCCTTCGTCTCGCTCCACCACCACTGCAACACTCACGACCCGGTTTGTAGCCGCAATGTATATCAACATCGGTTCATTCTGCAAAGGGGACGCCAACACCGGAGCAGTGGACAACATCTTCTTCAGCTCATTGAACGCCGCGTCCGCCTGCGGGGTCCAAGTGAAACTGGTACTTTTCTTCATAAGTTGATACAATGGTAAGGCTTTTTCTCCTAGCCGACTTACAAACCGACTTAAAGATGCAAGGCATCCCGTGAACTTCTGCACATCTTTAAACAGTTCGGCAACTTCATTCTTTCGATAGCTCGGATCTTAGCCGGGTTAACTTCTATACCTCGGCTCGATACGAGGAAACCGAGCAATTTTCCAGCCGGGACACCAAAGGTGCATTTGTCCGGGTTAAGTTTCAAACCGAGCAATTAGTAACAATTATTTCCTCAGGAAGCTCATGGTTAGGACATTTGAGTATTAGTTTTTTCAGTCTCCCCTAAGCTTGAGCAATGCTTTCTCCATCACGAGGACAAAATTATAAATGTAATTCCTATCTAAATGCATTTCATAAGGAGGATAAAATTTAGAGTAAAAGAGAGATTCAAGCTCCTTCCACTCCGAATGATGAGGATCATCTAGTAGCTCGTACCACTCCCTTGCTTTGTCCTTAAGTGACAATGGAAATAATTTCTTCATGGCATTTTCTCTTGATAGACCTGCAACCTTAAACAACTCACAAAGTTCTGTAAGTTTCAACAAGTGATCACGTGGATGGACTGTTTCATCCCCTGCATAACGTTCATCCATAACCTTTTCAACAATTTCCATAGGTATTTCAAAAGGAATACTTTCAGTAGGTGGATTTTAGAATATCACAAGCATCATTAGAATTATCACATATGGGAGACAAAGTATTATCAAGGCAAATTTTCTCCTCCAAAGCTGGGGAACTAAAAAGATCATTTTCATCAAAACTAGCTTCCCCAAGCTTAGATTTTTCCATAGCATTAGCAATAATGGTGTTCAAAGAATTCATGCTAATAACATTGCTATCACTATTATGCAAACAAACTTCCATAGGTTTTTTAATTTTCTCTTCAAAAGCATCATGTCCTAATTCAATATAAAGTTCATAAAGATCCGGAAATTCGCATTGGCACCGGGAGCATATGCTCCCGGTATTTTCAAAAAAAATCAAAATTTGAAAACTTATCAAAAAATCTAAAAAAAATCATGCACGTACCTGAGCATGGTACGCACCGCTGTGAATAATTTCGCACCGAAATGTCACCGTATACGCCCTGGGCTAAAATGACAAATTTCTAACAAGAAATTCAAATTTTGGGATCTCATTTCCTGTCAGAAATTTGTCATTTTTGCCCAGGGCGCATACGGTGACATTTCGGTGCGAAATTATTCACGGCGGTGCGCACCATGCTCAGGTACGTGCATGATTTTTTTAGATTTTTTTGATAAGTTTTCAAATTTTGAATTTTTTTGAAAATACCGGGAGCATATGCTCCCGGGAGCCAAAACGGCATTCTCATAAAGATCTCTATTTTTGTTGTTATTTTCCATTAAGCCTAACTAGTGAAATAAAAACAAGAAACAAAAAGATATAATTGCAGAATCTAAAGGAGATAGCTTCGAGCACTCACACGCCAGCAACAGTGCTACAAAATAGCTTAGTAGACGGAGGATGTGAGTACCTTTTACCTTACCTACCCGGCAACGGCGCCAGAAAAGAGCTTGATGTCTACGCACGCTTCTATTCTTGTAGACAGTGTTGGGCCTCCAAGTGCAAAGGTTTGTAGAACAGCAGCAAGTTTCCCTTAAGTGAATCACCCAAGGTTTATCGAACTCAGAGAGGTAGAGGTCAAAGATATCCCTCTCAAGCAACCCTGCAATTAAGATACAAGAAGTCTCTTGTGTCCCCAACACACCTAATGCACTTGTCAGATGTATAGGTGCGCTAGTTCGGCGAAGAGATATTAAAATACAAGTGATATGGATGATTATAAGTGGTAATTGCAATCTGAAATAAAAATGGCAGCAAGCAAACATGTAGCAGAACTGGTTGTAAACGGTGTTTCAATGCTTAGAAACAAGGCCTAGGGATCATACTTTCACTAGTGGACACTCTCAACAATAATAATATAATTGAATACATAGATATTTCCTCTTCACTATGCTACTCTGAACTATTCTCCTGTTGGATAACGAACACCAATTCACTGTGTAGGGCTATAAAAGCACACCTTAAAGTCGCATTCCACATCTAGGGAACCCCACACTGTCAACTTGAGCGCCCTAAATAGTACTAGACAAACACCACAATTTCATAGAAACATCCAACACAAATAATAACTCATGATAAGTATTTCTGTAATCTTTAGCCTAAGAGCCACACACGGTGCGCACACTGTCAACTTCACACCATGGGACAAAGGTGACTCCGGAGTTTACATTAATAAAACCACTCAAGTAGCATATAAGATAATAAAGAGTAACATATATGGATTCAACTAGATTACAAAGCTCATGATCACATAAAGATCACACCATGGGAGAGAGAGATAAACCACATAGCTACCGGTAGAGCCCTCAGCCCCGATGAAGAACTACTCCCTCCTCATCATGGGAGGCAGCAACGGTGATGAAGATGGCGGTGGCGTCGATGGAGATGGCTCCGGGGGCAATTCCCCGTCCCGGCAGGGTGCCGAAACAGAGACTTCCGTCCCCCGAATTAGGGTTTTTGGTGGCGGCGGAGCTACGGAACTCTTCTGGAGAAATTGTCGATCTTTTTAGGGTTTTCGGGGTAGGAGCAATATATAGGCCAAAGGGCAACGCGAGGGGGTGCACGAGCCGTCCACACCACCCCCCGGCGCCGCCCCCCTCCAGGCCGCGCGGAGGCATGGTGTGGAGGCTGTGGGCCTCTGCTGGACTTGCCCTTCTGGCTCCGTGGGTCTTCTGGCGATATAGAATTTCTGTAATTTTTCTGCATTTTTCTGAGCACTTTGGTTTTCGGGCCTTTTCTGCAATACACAGACATAATAAACAGAAACTGACACTGTGGCATCTTGTTAATAGGTTAGTCCAATAAATGTCATAATATGATATAAAGTGTATATAAAACATGTAACAATTGGTATAATATCAACATGGAACATCAGAAATTATAGATACGTTTGAGACGTATCAGCGCCCCTGGCAAAGAGATTATACACGGCCGTGGTCTAAGACAGGGAGATCCGCTATCCCGCTGCTCTTCGACATCGCTATTGACACGCTCCCAAAAATCCTTGAGCTGGCAACCGAATATGGGATGCTTCAACCTCTACGTGGCAACTTCATTAAATCACGCATTTCCCTGTATGTTGACGACGCGGTCATCTTTCTGAAGCCTGAGGCTGAGGACGTCAACAACCTCACAGCTCTGCTCCAAAATTTTGGTTTGGTCACGGGCCTCATGACGAACATCGAGAAAAGTTCTGTGGCCCCAATCCGCTATGGGGGGTTGACCTCACTGCCACGCTGCTAAGCTTCCAGGCTTCGCTTTGTCAATTCCCCATCAAGTATCTTGGCCTCCCCCTCTCTGGGCCGGCTGAGAAGGGTAGACCTGCAACCTTACATCGACAAAGTGGCGTCAAGACTGAACCCCTACAAGACCAAATTCCTCAATAGAGCAGGATGTGATGCTCTGGTCAAATCGGTCCTCACTGCCCTGCCAATTTTCCTACTCACAGCTATCAAGGCCGACAAAGCAACTTTGAAGGCTTTCGACAGACTTCGCCGGGCTATGCTCTGGGCTGCAAGCGACACCGTCACTGGAGGGAAATGCAAAGTGAGTTGGACTAAGGTGTGCCGCCCAAAATCTATGGGAGGTTTAGGGATTCTTGACCTCGAAAAATTCGCCAGGGCCCTTCGGCTGCGCTGGCTGTGGTTTGAGTGGACTGCTCCGGAAAAGCCTTGGGTGGGGCTTGAAACACCCAATGACGACACTGATAGAGAGCTGTTTAATGCTGCCACAGATGTGACCATCGGGGATGGGCTCACGGCCAGCTTCTGGTCCTCTTCCTGGCTCAATGGGACCACTCCTAGAGCTCTAGCCCCCAAGATCTTTGAGGCATCAAAGAAGAAGAAGCGATGCGTTGCGAACGCCTGGCCAACCTCAACTGGGTGGCAGACATCGCCGTCCATGAGTTCACTCTTGAGCACATCATGCAGTTCGTCAGCCTTTGGGAGCTTCTCCAGGGCATTACGCTGGCTCCAGGCACCGCAGACACCATCACTTGGACGCTCACGTCGAATGGGAAATACTCTTCGGATCTAACACTTGCTCCTTCAACAACCTGGTCTGGAAGACATGGGCTCCCCCCAAGTGCAGATTCTTTGCCTGGCTTGTGGTGCAGAACAGGCTCTGGACGTCGGACCGTCTCGCTAAGAGGGGTTGGCCTCACACTCCCCTATGTCAGCTATGCAGATGCCAAAACGAAACTGCAAGACACATCCTCTTCGAGTGCAGATATTCAAGAAGAATCTGGCAGGCGGCTGCCTCTTGGCTCTCTTGCCCTTCCTTGGCTCAGGACATAGGAACATGACGTCCAACCGTCCTGGATTATTGGCAAGCGGCCACCAAGTCCCCCACGGCGCATCCCAAAGGACTCAAGTCAGCAGTTACGCTGATCACTTGGGAACTTTGGAAGGAAAGAAATGCTCGAGTTTTCAACAACGCTTTCTCGATGCCATCGACTCTCATTCAGAAGATCAAGGATGAGAGCAAGGACTGGATTATGGCTGGAGATAAGCCTCTCGCCGAGATTGTTGCTTAGAGGCGGCCGCATCCTGAAGAAATGACGATCTTTCTATCGGAGAGACTGGACGGTGTTGGTTGATTGTATCAGTACCTTTCTTACACGTTTTTTACTTTGGCCTAGGCCGTGTTGTGTTTGTTTCTCCTATATCATCTATACTACTATTAAAAGAGCAAACTTGTGTTGATACATTAAATCTGAGCCCTTCAATATTTGGTCAACGATCTAGATCACTCCAATGTTTGACAATTCAACACATCTTTTTGTTTCGTGATAATTACCGGGATTGCCATCGCTAAAAAACGTTCATGCCTGTGTGACGTGTAAGCTTCACCGCCGCTACCCTCTCGATCTTCGGCCATGGAAGTCGCCGCCCTCCTCCGGCCGGTGGAACGGAACGGGCGGTGCTCGAATCTCCCGCGGATGATTACCCCGTCTCTGCTTGCTCCGAATTTGAACGCACGGCCTTCCCCGAGCGCCGCCAGCAAGCACGCCAGCCACCGAGACTCCACGCCGCTGCCCACATGGCCCGTCTGGACGTCACCGTCCCTCTCTGTCACACTCCCACCCCTGCCCTCCCCACCGCTCTCCTTCCACCAGATCTGGCCCGGCCACGATCCCATCAAGGTTCGTCCTATCCTTGCCTCTTGCTCGCCGTGGCGCTGACGGAGAGCCAGGGATCTAGGCAGCCAGGCGACCACGCGCAAGGAGGCCGACGCAACTTTTCTTCCCCGACCGAACGAATATCATGTCCAATGCACCCAGTGTCAGTGCTCCAGGAGCGAATGGTGAAGGAGTCGAGGCGGAGGGAGAAAAGTGGTGCGGCCGGAAGCGATGGCTCGACGGCGCTCCCACCAGCTGCCGGCACACAAGCTGGCTCCCTCTGTCCGTTCGGACGAGGAGCCCCGCGCTGCACGCCATTGCAGTTCCTTCCGACGGTCCTGTTATTCTAGGAACGCCACCACAAGATGCGCCCTCAGATTGTCCGAGCGCTACTGGTGCACACGAGGACTGAGTCCCCAGCCCGCCACCCATCATCCGCAGCCTCCCTCATCATCCATCATTGGCGCTGTTGACACCCTTTTCTTCTACTTTAGAACTGTCATCTTCCAAATCAGTACAGCTCGATCAGATATTTTTATTTTCGGTGCTGGCTTTGGATTAACCTGCTTAAATCCAGGTTATTGGATTGCAGATGGAGGTGGCAATATTCTTGGATTACAAACGAACCAAGTAAATAATGTGAATCTGTGGTTCAAAACTCCAAGCTGCAATATGAATCATGGTACAGACAACTACACAAGCGATTTTTTTCAGAAGTTTCCTATCCGTTGTGTACATGCATCTTGAAGTGTGCTCCGATCGATTCAAAAGTTGTCTTTGCACTTGAATCCAGTTGTTTCTTGCAGGTCTGACGGAGCATCAATTTCCCCATGCATGTGTTCTCTGCCTCTACTACACAACTGTTGGGCCTGGCCTAAATAGTAGGATAGGCAATGAGGTACCCATTTGTCTTTAAAGAATTCAATACTTTGCATTTCCCATAATTTCTAGGTATCCTTTCTTTCAATTTCCAAGTTACACAATCCTAAAGTTTGCTGAAGAAATATCTTTTTTCTGTAAATACCATCGATTTTCAAATGCTAAACTCTATTTGTGAGATGTGTCGAAGGTAAGAAGGGAAAGGTATTCTACTATCTATAAAAGCTGGAGGAATCGCTGCCTCCTCCAGCCCTCCACGTCGCAGGCAGTCCACACCCGTCCGATCGGCACAATCAACGGTCCAGAATAGGCCACGTCGTCCCCTAAAACGCGCACACTGTAGAACGCGAATAACTACCAATCGCAGCGTGACACGCGTCCCGGTCACCCGCGTGCACGATTTTTGACGCGCGGACTTTTCCAAAAAAAACCCCGGAAGGACCTATGTGCAAATTGTGGAAAAGTCAGGGTTTTTTTTGTAAAACCATCAGCACACCCAGCTTCCCCCTCTCTCTCCTGCGCGCGCCCGCCGCGTCGCCGCCGGCGCCGCCGCCTCGCGCCGGCGCTCCAGCCCTCCCCGCACGCATCCACGGCCACGGGAAGGTGCGCCGTCGCGTACGCCACCTCCTCGCGGCGTGCTGCGTCCTGGGACGCCGGCGGCGCGTCGGATTTTCCGCCGCCGTGCCGCGGCCACCTCCGCCGTGTTCATGGTCGCCACCGCCGTCTCCGGCGACCCAAAGTGGGCGTCTCCGCCGCCAACAGCTCGGCCGCGACGAGGCGCGTCGACCGCGTCCGCACCCGCGTCCCGGAACGGAGCGGAGCGCCGCCGGCGAGCTCGGCGCCGCCGCGGGCGTCTCCGGCCACATCTGGCCACTGTGACGTCAGCATGATGTCACAGTGGGCCCACCTGTCAGTTTTTTTTATTTTAAGGAGCCCAATTTATGCATACAATTTTGAAAAAATTGTACAAAATTTAGACCAAAATTTTTAGATATGCCTACAAAAAAAAATGACAAATATGACAACGTGGTCACATAAAAAAATAAATATGCACAACCAAAATTTGAATTTCAAATTCCCACAATGCCTTCCGAATTTGTGTATTTCGTAGACATCAAAATGAGATTCAAATGCGTCAAAACTATTAAAAACTGGATTACTTCCAAATTTGAACGAGTTTCGAAATGCAGACAATCGTAAAACGAAATCCTCATTTGCATTTCATTAGTTCCCGAATCTGCGCAATTTTTAGATGCGTCCACTTTCACAATTAAATTTAATGGGCAGAATTCAAAAATTCAGTCGGTTTCCAAATCTTCGCATTTAATAAAAAAATGCAAATAAAATAAACATGCAAACATAATCAGACACAAAAAACGTTCTTAAAAAATATATAACCAACTACCTTTGTAAAATAAAACAAACACATTTGCCAAATTCAAATTTGCTAATATTTGGAAAAAAAATAAGAAGAAAAACCATATCCAAGCTTCCCAATCCAAAATTCAAATTAAATCCTTCAAAAAAAACTAAGATTTTTTAGAATCCAAATATCAAAAAGCTAGGGAAAAAATTGTCAACTATTTTCACACAAAACAATGCAAATAAAATAAACATGCAAACATAACCAGACACAAAAAACGTTCTTAAAAAATATAAAACCAATTTGCCAAATTCAAATTTGCTAATATTTGGAGAAAAAAATAAGAAAAAAAACCATATCCAAGCTTCCCAATCCAAAATTCAAATTAAATCCTTCAAAAAAAACTAAGATTCTTTAGAATCCAAATATCAAAATGCTAGGGAAAAAATTGTCAACTATTTTCACACAAAACAAATAAGTTTTGAAAATTCAAATTGACCTACATTTTATTTTCCACACAAAACAAAAAAAAAGTTTTGCAAACTCAAATATGCAACAATCAAAATAATCATTACATATACTTTGCAACCTTTTCTAAATTATCGCAAAAACTTAAAATTTTGACACTGCACACCAACAAAATATAAGAAAATATCAAAATGCTCTAAATTATCGCAAAAACTTAAAAATTTGACACTGCACACCAACAAAATATAAGAAAATATCAAAATGCTAGGGAAAAAATGTCAACTATCTTCACACAAAACAAATAAGTTTTAAAAATTCAAATTGTCCTACATTGAGACATGGGACAAACAATCATATTTGAGCATTGAAACCCAAATTACAAATTCAAATATTTTGACGTGCCATACGACTTTCAAACCTGCTCATTTCGTAAACATTGAAGCAAAAATTCAAATTTCAACAAACTCCAAATTGTTCAGTTCCTAAAATCTACATTTGAGCATTTCAACTCAGATATCAAATTTACATATTTCAGAATTTCAAATACCTTCCAAATCTGATCATTTTTCGTAAACATTAAAAGAATACAAATATGAATACATTTCAATACGTCAAAACCTTCACAACCTCAACAATCTTCTAAGCGCAAACTTTCCGAGTTCAAATAATACTCAAATTTCAACATGATTTTTTAAAAAACATATTCGAAAAAAATCAAATCCACGGGCGCGGCGAAGCCCGCGCATAATCCCCTAGTTTTGTTTAAACTTGGCAACATGTAGCTGAAATGACGTCACATTCAAATTTTGTTTAAACTTGGTAGAATATCGCTGAAATGACCTCACATTCATTTCGTTAGTTGTCAGCGATACCATGATTAAATAAATTTGCAGAGGAAAGTATTAATGTAACAAATGTCTGCATGGTTGCTGCATGATCGCGGTGCATATATGTAGTCTATTGAGAGACTTTTGCTGTTACTTTCATTGGTTTTGCTTGCCAAAATCCATAGCGTATTGCCTTATCGACTTTAAGCTACACAGGAACTGATGAATAGAGATCAATACTGTATTACTTGCATAGAATTGTTACCTATTGGTGTGCTTTGGTAACACACATGTATGTAGCCTGATATACTCTTATGCACGTGCCTAGGAAAAGTTGACAATCAACCCTTCTAGATGAAACCAATGTGCCAATAATTGATTATTTTTTGGCTTAAGAATTATTTGTGTACATCAATATTTATTAAAACCAAACTAATTTGTGTGTGTATATTAGTCGGCACATACATTAGACGTGCATTACTTTTTACTTGTAAATTGCTTCATTCAATTATAAAAACGTGCGTTGCACCTACATACCAACTAGTTATTATAAAAAGGCAATGCTTTAGCCCGCTTCAAAAAAAAAAAGTTCGTCAGCTGTATCAACAGTCCCAGACTATCCCCAGACTATCAGTAGTCTGCTCCTCGCAAAAAAAAAAAAGACTATCAGTACTCTGCTGCGCCGGGGGGATTAGCTAGGGTTTAACGAACCGCGGCGAGCACCATGACGGCGGCGGAGGTGAACGCGGAGGCCTGGAGCATCCTCGAGCGGGCAACAAAATATTAGTAATATGCCACACAAAATATATCATGAAATATGTATTTAAGAATACTTTCCGATGGTAAATCTTTTATGGCTTATATGTCATATGTTATTAGTCTAATTGATGGTCAAAGTAAACCTCAAAATACGTGACAGTGGCAAGGAGATGACATTATGTAGTCTATATCAACCATATCAAAATGCTAAAAGTGTGTGGTATCAGTTGCGTTGATGGTTATATTTAAGTAATTGACACAAGCAATGTTATAATAACTATACAACTTGGTTCAACTGGTAAACATTTCAAAGAAGTGAGTTACACTTAGCTTTGGTAGATACTGCATAATTACAGTATAAGACCATGTCTTATATGCTCTTAAATGTACATGGGTGTTGTTGTTGTGTGTTTCATTCTAATCTCCATGTTCTTATAACGAATATGTAATGATTATAAACTGGTTTTCCACAATGTGTTTGCCTTTTTTCTCTTAATAGGTTATATATGAAACAAAAATATGGCAATGAAAATTGGTTCAAGGACGGAAATTTTTCTCAACAAACCATGTCAGTGAAGGAGGCTCTGAGACTATTGATAGTTCCATCACTCGAGAAACAACTGGTAAGTGCTTCTGTGACTCTCTTTTACATGGAGCGGTGATGACATCTCCTACAACCAACAATTGCTTGACTAAATAATATATGCAGGATGTTAAGCATGGTAACAATTCGTTTCGAATTCGCTTAACATATACTCATGATGATGCTTCACTGAAGCTCAATAGTTTATTGCCAAATGACCGTAGTCGTAAAAGAAAAACAGGTAAGTACTTACTGCACTAATGCACTAATACAGTGAATTCTTATGAGTGGTCATTTCTTGGGAAGGTAATTTTACCATCCTCCTGGATTCATCAGTAATTCATTTAATATGCTGGTTTGCTTGATGTTGTAACAGAGTCAAGAGAAGGAACTGATACCAGAGGGAATTCAACATACGACGATAAACAGATATTAAATGAAATAGATTCATCCATCCCCAAGACCCTTGAGGGTATTCAAGATCAAGAGTTCTGTAGTTTATTTCAGTTGCCTCCTGAAAAGGTGATGAGTATTATAGTATTAAAATATCACTTTACCCAAAAAGTTGGCTACATATTGTACTGATTTTTTGATCAATTTACTTGATTCCCGCTTCAGGTGCTCAAACCATGCAATCTTGTGATATCCTGCCTAAGGTCACCCATATATATTGGCGGAAGATATTTGAAGGTATCTTCAAGTTATCCTTGGTTTTAACCTGTGTAATTCATGACTAGGATGTCAATTATAGCAGAGCACAGTTTTTTGTTGTCTGTGAGGACTAATTCTCTAATCTCAAACTTATAAAATGCCTTCTTAATCAACAATCACTGTTTTCGTGAAGAGTTGCTTCGTCAAGAAATATGTAGTTCTGTAAAGTCACTGTCCAACGGTATTAAAGGTGTACGAAAGATTCAACACTTAATCGTTACGAGTAATGCACAATGTTCTCCTCGTGTCAAAATCAAATATCTTGTTTGAAAGTGGAATAGTTTACTTTTGCATCATAATATCAATTGTATGGTACTATCGTATGTATCTCCCTTTGTTCAGCGTACATAAACAAACTACGTTTATGTATTTTTCAGTTGAACTTGTTTATAATCAAAATTGGTTCTGAATCCCTGGTGGTATTGTTTCCTGTTGTCAGCTTTCAAGAAATGTCAGTCAGTCATGTTGGATAATTGATGATGAAAGAATGGGGGAGGCCTCAGTTGAGGTAAAACACACTGCCTCAGAGTCATGTCCCAGTCAACAAAGAGAAGTACAGCTGAACAGCATTCACCTTTTTGTAGGAGATAATTGGAGAGAATGTCCGTGCCATCTGCAGAGGTGATGGCCACAAGTTCCATGCTGCTGGAAGAGAAGATATCGATGTAATGTTGTAATTTGGAACTGTGTCTGTCAGTATTTTCTATGCTGAATGTCTCACATACACAGGTACGGATGCTTGGATCTGGTCGTCCATTTCTAATTGAAGTCTTGAATGTGCGATCTATTCCATCTATAATTGAAGTTCAACAAATTGCTGAGAAGATTAATAGCTCCGAAAAGAAATATGTAAGGAATCAAATTGATGCTGGATTGAGAGGTCATAATTGCACACACGTTGCATATGATTTGCTCATGACTTGCATTTTATAGGTCAGAGTTAGAAATCTCAAGTTGGTAGACAGTGAAATATGGGCCATGATGCGTGAAGGAGAAGCTGAGAAGCAGGTGCTCCACTCAATTGGTGACTGTATCATTTTGCGGAAATGATATTGTCAGTTGCTCTTATCCTTAAACATTTGCTGTCACACTACATTATTGCTGAAGCGAACTCATTGCCTTATCTTGCAAAGATATGATATCCTTTCCTGACTATCAGGGCTTACTCTTGCTTTATGTTTGCAGAAGCAGTATGCTGCCCTTATATGGACTTCTAGTCCTCTGACGGATGATGACCTGCAGAAAATTTCTGTTGTTAAGGATATGGTACAACTTATTTGCTTACTAGTAAATCAATGGAGCAATGTTTACTTCTATTCTTTTGTTGTTTTTATTGAATAAGTTGGGGTTTCGCATGTGACCATGCGTCACAGTAAGCTTCGGGTTCTTTTGACCTAGCCTAGTAGGATAGAGTTAGGTATTGGGGGATAAGCCTGTTGAAATATGAGGTGAACTTTGCCTAGATTTGTTTTTGTTTTTTGTGCCTAGGTGTATATTCTTTGTTAGCACATCCACACATTTAATAAGGCAACTTGTTTGTTTATTTATATCTGTGACAAATTGACTAGGACATGGGAATGTATCTGAGTATATTCAACTATTTTATGTTCATATCTTTCTACTCACTTACTAAGCAAACACTTCCTATTAAATACACAATGATGGCATCTTTTCTTACCTGCGTTGTAGGAAATTATGCAAAATACCCCGATAAGGGTTCTTCATCGAAGAAGCCCGTTAGAGCGGAAACGGATTATACATTGGTGAGAGTTGAGACAGATTGCAGATTTATGCAATCCGTTTCATCACTGTTTGCTTTTTGCGAAATCCATTTTATATTCCATTCATCTGACAGCAATTCATCTGTCAATCAGGATGCAGATTGAGAAAGTTGAGGGCAGCTCAAACTATTACTTGTTGCATCTATGCACTCAGGTACCATATTGCCAATTTTAGTAGGTTATTTGTGTCTATATGTTATGAAAGTCAAAACGGAGGCCAAGCTACATGTAGCTCTTTATTTTTCAAAATTAAAAAACCATACTTGAAGTTTCAAAAAAAATTGAAAAAAATCCATGATGTAGATAATAGTGCATCCTACCAACGTGCAAAATCTCAACTCAAAATAATTCATATTCTGGGCTACACAGAAATAACAAAATCGGTCAGATTTTGTAGATTTGAAATTTCGCAGTATTCGCTACTTTGAAATTCAGATATTTTTTTTCATTTTTACACAGCCCAAAATACAACATTTTTCTAGTTGAGATTTTACACGCTGGTAGAATACAACATCATCTACCTCCAGATTTTTTGAAACTCCAAAATATGATTTTAATTTTTTTCAAAATAAAGAGCTACGTGTAGCTCGGCCTACATATCGCCGCTCTCTCTTATCTGTCTATACATTCTGGTTTTTTATCGGAAATCCATATCGGCTCATAGGTCTAGATGCACCCACTGCTCAAAAACTTTTTCAAAATATCAAAAAAAATCAAATAAAATTTACGGATATACTAGATGACATTTAATGTTCGCAAAAAAAGTTTCGCGAAGAAAATATATTTTTTGTGTGCTGTGCAAAAAAGACAAATCCGGGTTTTTCTAAATGACTTTGTACGCGATTTTTTTTTGTCTTTTTTGCACAGGTCACAAAAATGTCTTTTCTTCGCGAAACTTTTGTGCTAACATAGAATGTCATGATGTATATCCGAAATTTTATTTAGAATTTTTTAACATTTTGAAAGTTTTTAAAAATATTTTACATAATGGGTGCGGACCCGAAACGCCGTGCCCGTTTTGTATGTCCTACTGGTGGAAAAATGCACCATTTGCTGGATGGTTGTGTAAATAGCGTTATACTCTCTCCATCCATAAAAAGATGTCACAACTTTTTTTAAATATGCATGTATCTAGACATACTTAGTGTGTAGATACATGCACATTTAGGTAAAGTTGAGACATCCTTTTATGAACGGAGGGAGTAGAAGATATCACACCCTCATTAAATATAAAATTTATGTTTGAATTCCTGTTTGATCAACTGCGGTGTGTTTACAGGCTGGAACATACATTAAGGAGTTTGTGCATGGCGATCTTGGACGCACAAATCCGAGGTATCCATCCTTCTTGTCTATATTTAGGTTCCTTGCCATTTATTATCTTTCGCCCTATTGTGCTTAAAGAAACATGCAATGCATGTTCAACCTCCTATGAAGCTCCATTCATCTGTAGATAAAAATATTTGAATTTGCAACATCGGAGTGCATTTTTATTTATCTGACCAGCTTCTTTGCGCATGTCTTGCGCTCTTGCTATTGCAGTATTGGTGCCATATTAGGTTGCAGAGCCGAGATACTGCAACTTGATGTCACTGACGTTAAGATGGACTTGCTGCAATAATATGCTACTGCCACCTGATGTCTTTCTAGGAAAGTAATATTTGGAGACGAGGCGTACTGA
This sequence comes from Poa pratensis, assembly GCA_947311845.1. NCBI lineage: Eukaryota > Viridiplantae > Streptophyta > Magnoliopsida > Poales > Poaceae > Poa > Poa pratensis. The sequence goes on from CAMZMU010000128.1 coordinate 94,305,824, forward strand.
AAGCCAAGATTCGTGCGGAAGACGTATGCTGGTGGAAAGTGCGCTAAGAATGAAAAATCTTTTCTTTTCATCGAGTGCGTAGCTTCATGTCAAACGGAAAATGTACACCAACCAGGCAGGCAACGAGAAACAGTTTTGAGAATATTGAGGACTTTGGCCCCATTCGTCTCCATTGTGTACCTTTTCCCAACAACAATTTTGAGAACATTGCGGAATTGACCCCCATTCGTCACCGATGTTTACCTTTTCTGTCACCTTGTGCCGTTGTAATAAACAATTATATTCCCCACAAGTGAAGGTACCAGATAATATACATTGAGCAACATCACATGGGGTAGCATGTAAGCTTTCATACAATCGATGAACGGCAAATAAATTTATTTTGAGAATTTACTGGGCTGATAGCCGGTTTCTGGTGTACTTTAGTTTCCATTCCTCCTAGTGTCATTTGAATTGTTTTTTCCCCCTTAAAGTATTGAATTTCTTCAATTGCAGCACCCTCATAAAACAGCATCTTTCTGTTCTGAAAGTTACCCATATAATAGTGGCTCTAAAAGGGAAAGCTCCAACCCTCCTCGATCGGAAGCAACATCTACGATGAAGTACCTTTCTTGTACTCTGTGTTTCTTTGGAATAACTTCTCCCAAGCAATGTGCTTTCTCCTCACAGCTTAGCCTCGTCTACCTTGCAAATTGCAATCTCCAGCTACTTTCACAGCAAAGAAATCTTTCATCAGTGAGGAAACTATGGGTGCCCTCTTCTATAAATTGTTATTCGTCAATACCTAGACGATCACACACAACTTTTCGACCTTCTCCACCAACCTTAACAAGCCTGGTAGCCTCCCACCATGGCCGCCAAGCTCAGCTTCAAGAGAATGGACAGCGTTGCTGAGAGCATGCCCGACGCGCTACGACAGAGCCGGTACCAGATGAAGAGATGCTTTCAGAGGTACTACTAAAAAACATACTTGGGAAGTTGTGAATAGACGGATCACAATTGTTTGTGCAATTGTGCTGTATTACATGTAACGATTTATTCTCTGCGTCATGCATTGCATGAGAGATACTCTTGCTGTGACTGTGAGAGTTTTGCCATCCTGAAACCTGAGACAAAAAATATTTCAGGTATGTGTCGAAAGGTAGGAGGCTCTTGAAGAACCAGCAGCTCATGGATGAGCTGGAAAAATCACTAGATGATAAAGCCGAGAAGGAAAAGCTCGCTGAAGGGTTTCTCGGTTACATTATATGTTCTACCCAGGTAATTTTGCTTTAAGTTACCCAATTCCCTTTTGCAGCTGGAATAAAGTTTGATAGAAGGAGCTTATTTTGTATCCTTGTTTGCAGGAAGCAGTAGTGCTACCACCATTCGTTGCGTTCGCTGTTAGAATGAATCCTGGCATCTGGGAATACGTCAAAGTTCATTCCGATGATCTGTCGTCGAAGGAATTACACCATCGGAGTACCTGAAGTTCAAAGAGACATTATATGATGACAAATGGTATGCGTTTGATAATAGCTAATACGATATAAGTTTCACTTGGATGAGAAATGCAATTTGATGCTATGCGAGTGCAAGTGTGAAACTGAAAAAGAATATGTCTGTTCATGTGAATTTCAGGGCCAAGGATGACAACTCACTGGAAGTTGACTTCGGTGCTCTTGACCTCTCAACACCTCATCTGACACTTCCCTCATCCATAGGGAATGGTGTGAAATTCGTCTCTAAATTCATGTCATCAAAGTTGAGTGGCAAGCCTGAAAGCATGAAGCCATTGCTAGACTATTTACTCGCCCTGAATTACCGTGGTGAGGTAGGGAGATCAGCCATTCATATCACAGAGATTATCAAAATAAACAGACTGGTTGGATTTATATATCCTTATAAACATGCAGAAGCTGATGGTTAATGACACAATTGACACGGTAGACAAGCTTCAGACAGCACTGCTTCTTGCAGAAGTTTTTGTTAGTGGGCTGCCAAAATACACACCATATTTAAAATTTGAACAAAGGTAATGTACTACCAAATTAAGTAGCTATAGAATTCATGGTGCCAAATATGTGTACCTACATGCCTAATGTTCCTTTACAATGGTCTTGCAGGTTACAGGAGTGGGGATTGGAAAAAGGATGGGGAGACACTGCCGAAAGGTGCAAGGAGACGCTGAATTTCCTATCTGAAGTGCTCCAGGCACCGGATCCTATCAACATGGAGAAGTTCTTCAGCAGGGTTCCATCAATATTTAACATTGTTGTATTCTCTATCCATGGTTATTTTGGCCAAGAGAAGGTTCTGGGCTTGCCAGACACCGGCGGTCAGGTATCAATGCCATCAAATAGTAGGAAATGATCATCTAATCAAATTATCATACTCTGAAGGCATGGTTTCTCTGCAACAGGTTGTCTACATCTTGGACCAAGTCAGATCCATGGAAGAGGAGCTGCTGCAAAGAATCAAGCAGCAGGGTTTGCATATAACACCAAAGATTCTTGTGGTATAACTTATTACACTGTGATCCTAGCATTTCTGCTATGTCAGTTGTAGAACCAATGAACTAATGGCTACTCTTACGCTGCAGCTAACGAGACTGATACCAGATTCCAAAGGCACAAAATGTAATGTTGAGCTCGAACCAGTTGAAAATACAAAATATTCACACATACTTCGTGTACCATTCAAGACTGAAGATGGGAAGGATTTGCGCCAGTGGGTTTCCCGGTTTGACATTTACCCTTACCTAGAGAGATATGCTCAGGTATGCCAGCTACAAATTGATTATCAGCAATGTTGTGTTAGTTATCTTGTCTTGGTAAAATTGCATCCCGACATCATTTCAGGATGCCTCAGCCAAAATTGTTGACATTCTAGAGGGCAAACCAGACCTGATCATTGGCAACTACACCGATGGCAACTTGGTGGCGTCCCTCGTGTCGAGCAAACTAGGAGTCACACAGGTGAAAAAATTGTCTAATCAAGTAGGATTCATAAAGATTTGTTTTTTCCACCAATCACAGTTGATATGACATCCATAAATGATCTTCGTGACAGGGAACAATTGCACATGCTCTTGAGAAGACGAAGTATGAGGACTCAGATGTCAAGTGGAGAGAGCTAGACCAGAAGTACCACTTCTCCTGTCAATTCACTGCTGATATGATTGCCATGAACGCTACCGACTTCATCATAACTAGCACATACCAAGAAATTGCTGGAAGGTATGTATACTGAATAATATTGTAACTTCAGCGCCTCTAACAATGCTTGAGTACTTACTCCTAGAATTATTTAACATGAATATGTGATGCAGCAAAGAGAAGCCTGGCCAATATGAACACCACTACGCATTCACAATGCCCGGGCTTTGCCGCTTCGCCACGGGCATCAATGTCTTTGATCCGAAGTTTAACATTGCTGCACCTGGCGCTGATCAGTCCGTCTACTTCCCCTACACACAGAAGCAGAAGCGGCTGACAGGTTTGCACCCACAGATTGAGGAGTTACTGTACAGTAAGGTGGACACAGATGAGCACATGTAAGTCCCTTGGAAACACACAATACTTTTAGTTGATCAGACGAAGTTGCTAACTATTGTGATGCTACCAAATCAGTGGGTATCTGGCAGACAGAAATAAGCCGATCATCTTCTCGATGGCAAGGCTGGACAAGGTGAAGAACATCACTGGACTAGTCGAGTGGTATGGCCAGAACAAGAAGGTCAGGGACCTTGTGAACCTTGTCGTCGTGGCAGGCCTGCTGAATGCTGCACAGTCCAAGGACCGAGAAGAGATAGACGAGATCAACAAGATGCACAATTTGATCGACAAGTACCAGCTGAAAGGACAGATCCGCTGGATCAAGGCACAGACTGACCGTGTCCGTAATGGTGAGCTGTACCGGTACATTGCAGATACAAAGGGTGCATTTGTTCAGGTATGCAATAACCTACAAAACTAACTGTTCGGATTTGTTCAGTGTATGCTTTTTTTTTACTATGATGTTCAGTGTATGCTTTGGGGCCACCAGACACTGCATAAAACCTCAATTCTAGCCTTTTCTTAGTTTCTTGAAATAAAACTCAACTCTAGGCTCACAATACATATGTCTTGTTTCAGCCTGCTCTGTATGAAGCATTTGGGCTAACAGTCATCGAGGCGATGAACTGCGGGCTGCCGACCTTCGCGACAAATCAAGGAGGGCCAGCAGAGATCATTGTGGATGGGGTCTCGGGTTTCCATATAAACCCAACAAATGGCAGGGAGGCAAGCACCAAGATTGCAAACTTCTTCCAGACTTGCAAGGAAGACCCAAGCTACTGGAACAAGGTGTCCACTGCTGGACTTCAACGCATCTATGAATGGTAGGAACTTACTCTTATCATGCCTCATGAATGGTAGTCACCAATCTTCCTATCACCTGGTAATAAAATCTAAACCATTTGCTGCTATACATGATGGCAGCTACACATGGAAGATTTACGCAACTAAAGTGCTGAACATGGGATCAGTGTATGGCTTCTGGAGGACTCTGAACAAGGAAGAGAGACTGGCCAAGCAACGGTACCTGCAGATGTTCTACAATCTTCAGTTTAGGAATCTGGTGAGTTCATGCTCTCGATATATCTGATATAGTGGCCGCTACACAATACAAACAAGAGGATACCAAAAGGACATCTGATCAAATGACCATATCATCTCATCTTTCAGGTGAAGACCGTCCCCAGAGTAGGGGAGCAGCCTCCAAGAACCGCAGCCTCAACCTCAACAGGTGCGACGGCGCGTAACTCGATCGTAGCAAGGCCGAAAGAAAGGCAAGTGTGCCCACTCTTACGAAATTTACGGAAGAAAGATCGGGGAAGCAAGTGACTGACACCCGTTTGCTGTTTGGAAATTTGGGTGCTGCAGAAACCGCAGGGTCGGGTCCAAAGGTTAGTACTGTTCAGTTCTTCCTTCCAGCAGTGAAACTAGTTGCAAAACAACACTGTGATGTGCGTTCAGATAGAGCATGCATACTGATATTCCAATGCTTTCCTTTGTGCTCAGGATGATGACGAACCTACTTGGGCCGAAGCCGCCGGCATACGAACAGAACAGCTAAAGATGAACTATGATCATATTATGAAGCAAAATGTTCGCAGCTCAGTTTGATACTATGGTGTGAACTGTGAAGTGATTGGTGTGGGATTTGTATACGTGTGTGTGATTTTTATTGTATAAACGAGCTGGACGACGCTGCCGCTGCTTCTGGTCTTGTGGAGCTTGACTGTGGCGCTGCGGTGTCCATGATTGGTGTGGCATTTGATAGAAGACATCAGAACGCTCGTTCACGAAGACAGGGTGTGGATTTTAGCAAGATTCATCCTGGCCAAAAAAATGTCGCAAGCGATGATCTTGCAAAGCCTGTATGCTAGATTGTCGCTATTGTGATTAATACAAAGTAAATGTAATCTCTATTCCTGATTAATTAAATCCACATTTCATCGAAAAAGGGGTTGATGTTGCTGAGTCCCTCAATCGCCTCAAAGACGCATGCAGGTCAGCTCATACCTCAATCACTAAATATTAAACGTTTTGGTAGGCTAAAATAGTTGGTTTAACCGTCTCACCAGTCTATCAGCAGGACGACACTAAGGGTGTGTAAAACTCAAACCGTTGAAACCAGACAACCAGTAGAAACCGGCCAGGCCAGTGGAAGCCAGTTGATTTTGTTTCACAAACTCAATCCTTATTTACAGTTTAGTACAAATTTTTTTTTGAATTAGCCCAAACCGGCCAAACCGCTGGGACCGTTTTTGCCCACCCTTAGACGAGACAATAGGTACAACTTTCTTTTCTCTCTTAGATTCCGTCTGTCTAAACCAAACGGAGTCTAATTCTTCACACAATAGAAAATAGGAATCATCTATACAGAGTCTAGACCTTTTCTAGGCCAAATAATCCATTTGATTCATTCATAATACAAAGTCCAATAAAATAATCAAAGCTTAGCTCATTTCTGGTTTACACGACTTCGAGTAGGTGATTTTGTATTAGCTCTTGGGATTTTTGGTTGTTTTACTCTCTTTCAAACAGTAGACTTTTCAACCATTTTTGCTTGTGCTAGTGCTCCCAGAAATGAATGGATTTTTTGCAAGTTTGTTTTCAGCAAAAGCTGCATTATCAATCTTGTTTCGTCCCAATTCCTACTTCTCTCTAGAATCGTCGCAACCAGATGAAAAAACCCACGGAGATTACAGACATGCACATAGGAGAAAATGGCATAATTATATCTTATTAGCATGGCTCCAATTTGCCAATTGTTCAAGATCCAAGTACTAACATGCCTCAAACATATCTAAGTACAACGGGAACTTGGACAAAATCCCTAATCAAAAGCAAACCTCACAATATACACTTCATCAATTTCTTGATTATTAGCCGAAGTCTTTGGTTCTGCAACACATTTCAGTCCATGAATGAAGATACTGAGGCAGCTGCAGTTCAGTTCTGTTGGATGCCTGCGTGTTAAAAGGCACATTATCGTTCCACACAAATCACAGCAGCCCCAAGTAACATGTACCCATTTAAGCCTTTATGAAACTCACCTTGGAAATTATACCATTTAGTAACTAGGAGGGCATCCTCACTCAGCAGCCTGCACATGATAATTAGTAAGAACTCAGGCATAACAACAAACCCCTAGAGCGCCACAACTTCTGCTTTCCAAATTAAATTGCTGGAAATGTCCAGAATTATCATTTGAGGTATTAATTGTACCAATGGAAATTATTTTCATTAAGAATACTAAATAAATGTGACGCCATTGCTTATTGTCAAGGTTTTATCCCATTATCCTTCCTACTCTTTTGTAGATGCCAATATATAACCGTAAGTTCTTCTTTGTGGACTACAGTTATGCTAAAGCCAGCAGACTCTCAACAAACTAAGAAAATCTATGGCAAACAAGAAAGACATTAGGAAAAGAATAGCAGCATGTAAATTATGTGAGCAAACCTTGTTCAGAGGATTGTCTGGAGATTTCTTCCACAGCTTCCATATCATGTCTTTGTACTGTTTCAGTGTTAGGCCTGGCTTTTCTTCCTTCAGCCTAGGGAGTTCTGCCTCTTCAAATGCCTGCCATAATGATGATTCAAAATGTATCTAAGCAACAAATGTCTAGTGACCATGAAAGTTCCAACCATAGCATACAACAGTAGACTCGTAACGAGTATATATACTAAATCGCATTCACTGTAGGATTTTAGAAAGTAACATGGCACATAGCGCAGAACACTCTTGTAAGTGACATGATAAAAGATCTTCTGCCCGTCACAAGTCAGTGTTGAATTTGGAACTAAAGTGACCGCAAGTTCGTAAGACTAAATCTATTGCTACACATAAATACTGTCCTTCTTTCACATGAAAGCCACGACTGACAGTGAATAATACAGGTTTGGATAAATTTCTCCTTTTGGAGCATCCTCTCAGACCATCTACTGACCATCGCTTTGGTAAGCTATTGCCTCACCGAGTAGCTAATCAAATGCGAGACCCTGTTTGGATAAAATTTCTCCTTTTGGTACTCAGCCTACGTGTTATTGGCACACAAAAAATGAACCAATAACTACCATACAAGATACTCCACTCTTTATGTACAGGGAGCAACTAGCTCTAGAATATATGATATAAATTCATTTCATCCTCTCTGGAAATAACAAATTTGATTGGTCATATGTCTAATTGTGTTGATGTAACATCCAAACAATTGCAAACAAGCACCATATAGCACACCTGTGCAGCTAGTACCAGAAGAAGTTACTGCTGGGCCTTCTCACAATTCAGCTCCAAACAATACTTATCACTGTAAGCAACCCCAATGTGCATGGAACGATAGAATCCTACCATATTTTGGTTATTTCTACACTCCTAGTAGCGCAGAAATTCTTCTTCTTTGTGATTATAGTCTCATCAGATTTCAAACTCACGCAGCAGTTCAGTGGACAACTGAACATCTATGAGCTGTGGCCAGATACTAAGTCTAGGAATATACCTTGAAGGATGCCTTCAGGCGACGCTCAGGATGCCTGTCGGCAGGCAAGGGTGCCTCTGAGTTGACAAGCGACATCCGCGCGATGGCCTCGCCGACGGACGATGCCTCGACGATGGAGTCGTCCCTGTTGGTGTTGGCGACGAGGACGACGCGCTCGTACTCCTCCTCCTCGTTGACGCGCGCGGCGCGCTTCTTGGCGGCCTCGGCCTCGCGCTCGAGGCGGAGGCGCTCCTCCTCGCGGCGGCGCACGAGCTCGGCCTCGGTGACCTTGGGGGGCGGGGCGGCGACGCGGTTGGCCTTGCGGGCGTCGGTCTTGGAGGCGGCCTTGGCGACGGCGGCCTCCTCGGCCTCGGCGAGGCGGCGGTTCTCGGCCTTGCGCGCGGCGGCCTCGGCCTTCTTCTCGGCCTCCTCCTCGCGGCGGCGCGCGGCGCGGGACTTGGACCCTTCGGCCTCGCGCCAGTACTCCTCCTCCTTGGACTTCTCGGCCTTGTTGCGCCCGTCGGACTCCTCGGCGGACCGGCGCTCGCGGGCCGCCTCCGCCTTGGAGTTGACGCCCATCTTCTTCGGCATCGCGGCGGTGGGGAAGGAAGATTCGCGTCGATCGGCGGTGCGGCGAGGGAATTGGGGGAAGCTGCTGTGGTCTGGATTGGGATTCCGGGAGGAGCACGGTCTAGCAAGGGCTCGTGTTTGGGTTATGTGCGAAAAAAGATCCCTTTTTTCTTTTCTTTTCTTTTCTTTTGCGGGTACGAAAGAGCTTAAATTGTACTCCCTCGTTCCAATTTATTAACTTGGGTATGTCCAAATATGGATGTATGTATCTAGACAACAAATAAGTTTAGATACATCCGTATTTAGACAAATCCAAATCAATTAATTTGGAACGGAGGGAGTACGCGTGTTCCTCAGCAGATTCTTTTGCAGGACATAACGCGTTCTAGAGTCTTCTAGTTGCACAACTCGTATGGACGCGGATCGTAGAGGATCAAACACCTCAAGGGTGATGCAACGCTTTCATTCTTTTCTTTGAAAGCAATGCAACGATTTTCTTGACATCAGCACGCACTTCGTTATTAACTAATCACCATATTTACATCATCATCAAACTAGAATTGGTCCGTTAAGGAGGCTCTTGCCGATGATGCTTGGGTGCAAGACATAGACTACTCCGAGGGCTTATCGGTCAACCACCTTGAGGAGTTTACGAAGCTTTGGGAAATTACCTCTCAACTCGATCTTCATGAGGACGCCACGGACTCCATTACTTGGAAGGTCACAACCTCGGCGCTTATTCTTGCTCCTCGACATACAAGGCTCAATTTGCCGGTGCGATTGACTCAACTTTGGACAACTTGGTGTGGAAGAATTGGGCACCTCCGAAGTGTAAGCTTTTTGCGTGGTTGATCATCCAAGACCGTGTTTGGACGGCGGACCGCCTTGAGCGAAGGGGATGGCCTAACGGCCGGCTTTGTCCCCTTTGTCGCCGGGAGGATGAAACGGCAAGACACCTACTTTTCACTTGCCGTTTCTCCATCCGCATTTGGGGCATGATAAAGAATTGGGTCAACTTAGTGGATCTCAACCCTCCGGAGTGGGCGTCCTTCACCGATGTCAAGTCTTGGTGGGAGCACCTTGCCATCACCAATGGAAGACGGAGGAAAGCCATCCCTTCTTTACTCATGCTTGTGAGTTGGGAGATTTGGAATGAGCGTAATGCACGGGTTTTTAGACACACTAGCACCCTTCCGATGATCATTTTCACCCGTATTAAGTTCGAGGCGAAGAGTTGGGTGTTTGCGGGGGCGAGACATTTGGGTCACCTTTTGCCGGGAGATTAATCTTGTATTGAGGGTGGTGGTCTCTAACACCAAAACTTTGTTACAAACTCCTTATTTAATGAAATAGGGCAAAGCTTTTGCCCTTTATTTCAAAAACCAGACATGGGAAATTCTTCTAGCAACTTTGGTTTTTGATCCGGAGGAGATTTGGATTTGAACCAACTTGACGGTCCAAAAGGGGAGGCTAGCTTTTAGACGGCAAAATGACAAAACAAATAAAACCCTAATTCTGGATCTTCTTATTTCCCCTCTAGCGACCGGCTTTGGCCGACTTCCTCTTCTAGAAGACCTCGGGCAAGGGTTCCCCCCGGCAAACTCTCCCTGTCCTCTACACGGGGCACCAAACGTCGACAAACGACATCCCGGGCCACCGTCACCGCAAGCCGCACGCCAGCCACCGCGCCACCCCTGTGGCCGAGGTCACCGACCAGCACCTGAGTCGCTGGCACGCCCGCCAACCAAAGGACTCCCACCGTCCAGGGCTGTCGCCCCGGCGTCCGAGCTCCACACACTGCTGAATAGAGGCACGAAAATGGGGAGATTGAAAGTGCATGGTTGCCCCCATGTGTGGTTTTGGTAATTAATGACACTCCTTATGGACTAATGTTTACATTGAGATATTCTTATAGATCTTGTCCATTGGAGTTCATGTGTTGGACTCTTGAAGATGGCATGATGACCAATGCTCTATTTAAGGGTTTATATGAAGAATGGTCATGTGTAGATGATGAAGTGCAAAGGAGACATGAAGACGGAGCTTAGCGAGGCTTTCCCATAATGGGGTATGGGGGAGCATTTGGAGAAGTCTTCATCAAGCATGTGCTAGCAAGCACAATCAAGAAAGGTGTTCCAACTTGAGAGAGTCAAGATCGTCATCATCGAGCTCAAGTGGAATGCGCAAGGCAAAGGTATGATCTTGATAGGTTTTCTATTTTACCGGTCTCATGTTGTTAGTGGGAGACCGGGTTTTAGGATAGACGGCGTACTATCAAGAGGGGTTCTCAAGTGAGTAACTTGATCGCATCTTTGTGGAGAGCTCATACCTTTGCATACTTGGCATATCATCTTTCTTGGTTCTTATTTGGCTTTTCTCCTTGTTGGGTTTTGGTGCTTGTCGTGATCTTCATGACAAGCCCAAGTTCTTCGAAAACGGATTTCTTACTGAAAACTTGTTGCGTTTTCGTGTTGGAAATATTACCGGTCCACCTTCGAGTTAGGGTCCACACCTTCCCAAGTGTGGTATCCCCTCTATCCGGTCCTTGGTTTTCCTCGGAGAGTGTTTTCTTGTTCAGCCCCTGGTGGGGGCCGGAGTTTCCGGCCCAATAGGCCGGAGTATCCGCCCCAGGCCGGAGTTTCCGGTCCCAGGGGCCGGAGTTTATGCCTGTGCTTTTCTCGTCTGGAAATGGTTCACCCCCTGGTGGGGCCGGAGTTTCCGCCCCCAGGGGGCCGGAGTTTCCGGTGCAGGCCGGAGTCTCCGGCCACTTTGGCCGGAAACTCCGGTGTGAATCTGGCTGCAACGGCTACTTTTCTGGGAGGGGTATAAATACCCCTCCACCTTCCTCCAGCCAGCCAGCTGAGCCCAGCAACCTTTGCTTTCTCTCTCCTCCATTGTTGCAAGCTCATTTCCTTGATATCTCCCAATCCCTCCACCCAAACTCTTTGATCTTTGGAGGATTGAAGGAGAAGACCTAGATCTACATTTCTACCAATCAATCTCTCCTCTAAGTGAGGGGACCATAGTGGATCTAGTTCTTGGAGTTCTTGAGTGGTTCTCCTCTTTGTTCTTCCTCTCTTATTACCCCATAAGCATTTGTTGCTTTGTTGGAATTTGAGAGTGGAGGACTTGAGCACTTGTGCTCTTGCCTTTTGCATTTGGTGCATCGGTGTGCTCTCCACGAGGATTCGTGGAAGTTGAAATCTTGTGAACTTGTTACTCTTGGTCTTCGGGCACTATACGCCTTTGTGGTGGTTGGACCCTTGTGTGGTCACTTGAAGCCGTTCGGGAGCCCCCAATCCCTTTGTGGGTTTTGCCTCGGATTGTTGTTGAAAGCCGTTCGGGAGCCCCCAATCCCTTTGTGGGTTGTGCCTCGGATTGTTGTTGAAAGGCCCCGGATTCCGCCTCGAAGGAATACCGATAGTGGAAGGTGAACCAAACCTTTGTGGTGCGGTTCATCGGAGAAGAGGGTGAAACCTTTGTGGTTGTTGAACCGTTGTGTCGGTTCACACCTCTCCAACGAGACGTACTCCCTTTCAAGGAGGAACTCGGGAATACTTCCTCGTCTCCGCGTGTTTCGGTTATTTCTATACCCGAGCTCTTTACTTATGCACTTTACATTGTGATAGCCTTCGTGCTTGAAGTATTCTATATTGCTATCACCTTGTTGCTTGTCTTGCTTAGCATAAGTTGTTGGTGTGCATAGGTGAGCCTAGTTTATTTAGGTTGTTGGCTTGTTAATTTAAACACATAATTTTATTCCGCAATTAGCAAGCCTTTAACCGAAAAAGTTTATTCACCTATCCCCCCCTCTAGGCGACATCATTGTCCTTTCAGAACTCCACCACCAGATCAACCGCCAGCAGCCCCCGCGGCTACCCACGGTACTAGATCTAGCACGAAGGCAGAAGGGCTCGAGAGAGAGGGCACGGGACCCCTGTCCCGTCCCAGTCTCGAGGCGGCCAGAACCATGGCCGCACAACCCTAGCTTCGCCGGAAGCCTCCACGCAGAACCTGCAGCCCGCATAAACCACCGCCGCGCCGACGGCAACGGACCGAGACCGACAACATCAGCACCGAAGAAGAGATCTTGGCCGCCCGCCTGGCCCAGATCGGCCCGAGGCGCCGCCGCATCGCCTTCCCGTGCCAGCAACTCCGGGCGCCGCCACCACCTCCAGAGCCGCCGCCAAGAACGCCACCACTCCTCCCCAGCTCCTCCCAGCCGCGCACATCGCCGAGACCTCCACGTCCAGCGCCGTCCGGTTGACTCCCCACCTCCGCGCGAAGAGAGGTCGTCGGGGCGCGCCCCCAGCACCCGCCGCCTTTGTCGGCCGGGCGTGGCCGCCACCGGCGGCGGCAGCGGCCAAGGAGATGCGGCGGAAGAAGCGCTTTTTTTTCTAGGTTGGGGCTCTCTGGGCGCGAGCAGCCCGGGAGAGATCGACGTGGTTGGTTGTGGTAATTACCAACGTAACTCCATCATAAATTTAGATGTAGTACAATATTTGTACTAGCCCCAAACCGGCCAAACCGCTCACACCGTTTTTGCTCACCCTTATCCGTGGGTGCAATCAAGATTATATCAAACGGCCGGCTACACCATCGATTTGATGACATTTTCCTGTATGGCCAACCACGGATTCATAGTCATCGCGTACGGGCGGAAATCGGAGGACTCAATCGATCCAAGAGACCCCCATCATCTTAGCCGCGAACGCGTAACGATCCGCGGCCTCGTCGATCTGCCATTCACACACAACGAATACATATGCATCAGCAAGCGATTCAGTCATGGCGAAAGCACGATGAACAAGAAGAAGATTGCTGTTTTAGTAAGCGCGTACGATTTTCTGTGTGGAGCGGCCGCAGCCATGGCCGCTCTTGCGGTCGATCCGGGCGACGATCGGGTTCGTCTGGCGGCTGTGCTCCAAGCTCGTGCACAGGACGTGTTGCATCGTCTGACGGAGCAGCAGATCGTCAGTTCTTGATACGGAAAACGATCGAGGCAGAGTTTTTCAGTGTCGAGGAAAATGGCAAGCGTAGAGCATACCGCGAGGAATTTCAGGGTGTGCGACGGCACGACGCGGTCGTCGTGGTCCGCCGTCAGCAGCATGGTGGAAGGGTACTGGTGGAGCTGGCGGCGGTGGTCGCCGGCGGCGCACTTCTCCCACGGACGCCTCACGTTGTGCAGAGGGGAGTACCTGCATTCGTTGGTCGTTGGAATGATTAATCTGAACCTTTCAGAGAAACAACAGAAACCAGCGACTGTATTTCGTCATATCGGTTCCATGCATACTTGATAAGCCACTGAAATTCTTCCTCCTTTTCCGAGCAGCCAAAATCACAAGTCCATGCACGGCCTGGGGGGATGACAGATATTCATAAGATTATAGCTTCAACCACAGGAAACAGACAAGATGCGATTTTGATTTCAGCAGGGTACAGGCACAAAGCAAACCTATGGTGAACTTGTGGAACCGAAGCATGTCCATGACACCCACATGAGCAAGAGCGCACCCGAAAAGCCCAGGCCGCTGCAACCGCGAAACAATCTCTGTTCATTTTTCTGCACCCAACTAATCGGAAGTAACAGTGTGGTGACACGAAGACTGACCTGGTTGATGCAGGCGGCCACCAGGAGGCCGCCGTTGCTGCCGCCCTCGATGCACAGCCGCTCGGCTCATGTACCCGGCGGACACGAGGAACTCGCCGGCGGCGACGAAGTCGTCGAAGCAGTTCTGCTTCTTGGCCAGCGAGCCGGCCTTGTGCCAGCCTTCGCCGTACTCTCCGCCGCCCCTGATGTTGGCGACGCACGTCACGAACCCGAGGTTCCTCATGAGGACGACGCGCGCGGCGCTGAACTGCGGCGTCATGCTCATGCCGAACCCGCCGTAGCCGTAGAGCAGGGCCGGGTGCGAACCGTCGAGGTCGATGTTCTTCCTCGAAACACGAACATCGGGATCTTGGTTCCGTCCTTGCTTTGGTAGAACACCTGGAAAAACCAAGCAGCTTTAACTGAACTGCAAACACATAGTTCAGGTTTTTCTTCTTTCAGATAAGGGAATTCACCTGCTTTGCTTCGAAATCCGTGCGATCAAACCCAGGAACTGAGATTCCCTGTATACGCTCATCTCAGGAGCCCCGGCGCTGAGATCACACCGGTAGATGATTCCTGGAGTAAGGAAGCTCGCAAACTCGACGAACACCTCGGAGTCGGCGCGCCTGCCGGAGATCCCGTTGACGCTGCCGATGTCTATGGGGATGCCATGGAGCAGCTCCCCGGTGACCAAGCTCCTCATCTGCAGCACGTACTTGACGTCCGACAGGTAGTTCACCAGGAGCTTGTCGTCGTGCACGGCGCAGGCGGATTCCAGGACGGCCTTGCCGTCTTCAGGCAGAACGTCAGCCCACGACGAGTGCGGATCGGCGACGTCGACCCGCGACAGCTTGTACCTCGGGCGTCCTTGTTCGTGAGGATCGTGAACCGGGTGTCGTCGTTGGCGATGACCCCGTAGTAGGCCTCAAACTCGTCGATGAGGTTGATGAAAGGAAGCATTTCGTGGGTTCGCTTGATGCCTGGTAGACCATGGGGAGGGCTGAGAGGTCGCAGTAGTACAGCTTGTTCACCGGCTCTGAAGTTTCTGAAACTGACAGGATCACATACTGCAGCAGAGTAGCAAGCCATCAGCTCTCGAGGTAATTTATCTACCTGTGTCAATGTCCACACAAGATCGGTGCGAAAACATTGTGGCTGGTTCAGTGACTAATGTACCTTGCCGTCCTCTGTAACTTCGGGGGTGTATATGTACTTTGGATGCTCGGGGTCTTTCCAGCACAGCACATCGTCAGACTGGTCGGTTCCGAGGAGATGGTAGTAAACCTCGTGGTTGAGGTTAACATCAGTCCTGATCCCAGAATCCGACGCGCCATCATCGTCCCTGCACATAACCAGCAACGCCAGAAGAAGCATGAAGCAAGAAACTCCATTTCGATCTCACAAGTACTGTACTTTCTAAAATTTACTGCAACATACTCTGGAGCTGGGAAACGCGAGTAGAAGAAGCCCTTCCCATCGCGCGTCCACGCGATGCGCGAGAACTTCACCTGGATTTCACAAGATTTTTAGGCATGGACTGATCTGAAGAAAGTGGAACGGAGAGAGTTCCTTATCGGGCTTACCCAGGACAGGGTGTCGTTCAGAGGGTGCTTGTCGCGGACGCGCATGACCCTGATGGTGACCCAGTCGCTGCCGCTGGCGCTGGTGCCGTAGGCGAGGTGATCGGCGTTGTCGCTGACGCCGATCATGGACAGCGACACTGTGGCGTCGTCGCTGAGCTCGCTGGGGTCCAGCAGCACCTCCGGCTCGCCGCCCAGCCCGTGCTGCACGTAGAGGACGCCGTGGGGGAGAAGGCCGGGGTTGTGGAAGTAGAAGTAGCTGCCGCCGCGCTTGAACGGGGCGCGGTAGCGCGGGTGGTCCAGGAGCGCCGTGAGCTGCCCGCGCAGGCGGCCGCGGTGGTCGCAGGTGGCGAGCACGGCGTCGGACACGGCCACTTGCGCCGCCACGAACTCATTCACCTCCTCCGACTCCAGCTCCTCCATCCTGAACGTAACGTGCCGCTAGTGTTACAAAGAAAAAAAGGTTTCGCGGTTTTATCGACGAAACTGAGGATGAACGGAGAAATCACGCACTCATGATAATGGTTTCTAACTGAATTCGATCTAAATCGTGGAAAATAATAAGTATAAAATGTAAGGACTGCGAGTTCTTTAGATAAAAAAAAGTGCGGGTTTCGGTGTTCAGCAGTCTGCACGAGTTGTCTGTACTGATGGAGCTAGCCACAGTGAAATGAATGAAACAGTTATCCTCTTCTGACATGTGGTGTGCATTATTGTAGTGTGGTATTACTCCAGCAAGTGTTGTTACTACTCACTTCGTTTCTCAAAAGACGTATAAATTTTATCAAAACTCAAAAATCAACATATATTATAAGTTTGACCAATCATGTGAATAAAAATGCTAGAATACTAAATGGATAGCAATAGATCCACGGTAGACTATATTTTCATAAATATTTATTAAATCTTCTAGATGACCATATTTTTATCCATTTAATTAGTCAAAAATGATTTTTGACTATAAATATACGTCATATTTTGAGGAACCAAATACTACCTCCATTCCCATGAATATGGCGCACACGTTTTTCAAAATTTATTTTTGAGCAACAATTAATCCATTTATATAAGGGCTATTGATATAGAATTGGTGTAATAAGAAAGAGTTTTTCAATACGAATCTAACAATATCAATTATGTACTATATAATCGAGATACTGTTGTTCAATTCTTTCGGTCAATTTTTTTCAGGAAATGCACGTGCACCTTATTCATAAGAATAGAGGGAATAGTTCCCAAGGATTGCGTAAACCTTACCTTTCTGGTCAGAGAGAAATCATTCAGTCTCCTAAAACCGTACTACTTTCTTGAAAATGAGGAACTAATATTTTCATGAAAGGAAAATGAGGGGTAAGTCTAGTACTTTTTTATCCTGCTAAAATCGTACTTCTTTCATGAAAATATTAGGTTCTTCATTACGGGAAAGAAGCACTTCTTTCCCGGTCAGAGTATCTGCACTGATTCCTGAAAAACATATTATACTCTTTTTTTATGTTTCCAAGAACATTTGACAGCGTTAGAGCATCTACAGGCCATGGCATGCGCATGAATCAAGGCTGAAGGCTCACACCACCCGATAGAGTGGTCGGAAGCTCGGATGCCGGACGGATGCTCTTAGCTGAAAACGTAAACATTCTGAATCTGTGATGTGCAAATACTGCTTCTCTCCGGTAAATGCATGTCTCAGATTGGGCGAAGGTCATGGACGCAGAAGAGTAACATTATCGTGGGTCGTAGAAACAAACTTACAGACACAACATGAGTGTGCCTTTCATTCAAGAAGCTATAGAGAAAGAAGTAAAACATGCTGGTGAAAAAAACAAGTAGAACCAGATTGAGCAGAGCAACGGGAAGAGGTCACTCACCATCTGTAGGGGTCCGGCACGAGGACTCCATGGTAGTTGTCGACAATGTCGCCGTCGCGGCGAGCTGGAGGGTAGCGGAGCGGAGGCGACGGCTCGTCGGTGCGGCGAGGGAGCCCATGGCGGTGGGTGAAGCAAATGCAACGACCTTGGTGGAGGTGCGTTGGTGGTAGTAAACTGAATGGCGCCCTGGCAAGCGGAGGCACAAAGAAGTCGCACGATGACAACACCGCACACGATACAATGTAGCAGCAATAAATAGCATAAATAGATAGTTTCAGAAGAAGAAAAAAAAGTATAAATAGATAGGGAGAGAGAGGAGAGTGTGTGTGCAAGATGTGATCACATGATGAGCATTTTCGCACTCCATATAAAAAGTTATTCGGCAGCTTGCTACATTTGAATATAAAGAAAACAAGTTAAAACACTTACCTGACAGAACACGAAGTATAAAAAGTTGTAAACTAAGTTTCCTGCGAAGTTGGATTGCGTGGCAGCTATGCACCGCACTTGTACAACGAATCTGTGGGCAGGAAACGAAATGGTTTTGCAGCTATTTTGG
Source organism: Poa pratensis (assembly GCA_947311845.1). Taxonomy (NCBI): domain Eukaryota; kingdom Viridiplantae; phylum Streptophyta; class Magnoliopsida; order Poales; family Poaceae; genus Poa; species Poa pratensis. Next base: position 94,323,998 of record CAMZMU010000128.1, read on the forward strand.
GCATACAAATGGATAATTGAGAGACGAGTCACGGAGGCTTTGACAGAAACGGTAGCTGGATGTCGCCATAGAGATGTAAGAATGTTGCCATGGGCGAGGAGGCGTCGCTGTCAGCCTGTCACGCGCGAGCCACGCCTCTGCCAGAACAGCTCAGGCCTCCAGGGATTCGCATTTACACATTTTTGGGACCTGTTTAATTCGAAACACAAGACTCCAGCCGTGCACTCGGTTCGAAGGATGAATGTGGATGGATTTGGTTTCAAGGACGAACCTAGATGAGTTGTGGCCATATGTTACGATAACTACTTATGTTATTTCATTTGTCTCTCTCCTCATTAATTGCATGTCATGTCATCTTTTTTGCCTATGTGGTATCTATATTACTACTTATGTTACTCCACTATGTCTAGTCTAAGTACCCCTCTCCGTCTTTTTCTTTTCGAAATTGGAAAATGACCTCGACCTCTACATCAATTGATGCACTCGGTCTTTCATTGCAAAGTTTAAGAATTCGGAGTTTACATCTCAGCGGTCATAATAGGTAAACAAAAAGATCAACCAACGAAATGAACGAGCACAACACTTAAAGCATCTTGAATACGCCTAGCAAACCGGGATCCACCCTGGTACTCCCTCCGTTCTAAAATACTTGACTTGAGTTAGTCCAAATACGGATGTATCTACACACTAAGAAACGTCTATATACATCCATATTTGGACAAATGTATGTCAAGTATTTTGGAACGGAAGGAGTATAGTAGATATTCCGAGCGACCATCTCTAGACGTGTACATCCGAAATCCATAGACTCTCTTTGCGCCTCCGGCAACAGGAAAAACCATTCGTGAATCGGGTGTCTAGTCATAAGGATAACTTGAGAAGTTTGCATTGGCGCATTTGTTAAAAATAATATCATTTTTGCAATTCCATAAAGAACAAACTAAAGCACAAATCCCCACTGGAATTTTTTTGCTTCAGTTTTCTTTTCAACCTCATTAAGCCAATTTCTGAACATATTCGTCCCATTTGCTGGAGGGGTGATGTTAAAAGCATAAAGCACCATTGTCCAAATAACACTTGCAAATGGACAAGAGAAAAATAGATGGTTAATACCTAATAGACTCCTCTGAATCACAAAACGCATATCTTTTACATCCGTTCAATTGACGCTTTGCAAGATTATCCTTTGTAACAATCACTTTTTTTAATAGAAACCAAATGAAGATCTTAATCTTCAGTGTGACCTTCAATTTCCAAATGTATTTTCGTAAGAAAACAGTATGTCCATTCAAAACTTCAGCATACATGAATTTTACCGTAAAATTCCTGAAGAAATAAGTTTCCAAAGAAATTTATCGTCCTGATTTGTTAGGTGGATGGACATAAGCCTGTGGACTAGGTGCATCCAAGCTTCACAGTTAAAGTCCTACGAAATTCAATATTCAAAGCCGGCTGTGTGCGAGTGCCGCCACAAACAGTTTTTTCGTCGCACGACACTATAAAGCATAGGGTATTGTTCATACAAAGGCGTTTCCCCCAACCAAGTATCTTCCCAAAATAGTGTTGATCGTCCATTACCTAGTACAAAAGATCCTCTCTCTGGAAAAAAAAAGTCATCTTTCACACTCATAAGACCTTTCCAAAATTGAGAATCAGTGGTTTAGATGCACTTGTGTCAATGTCTTATTTCCAAGGTACTTATTATGAAGTAATTCTTGCGACATAGACTCTTCATCGAGAAGTTTGAAAAGCCATTTACTCAATAAGCATATGTTCTTATATCAAGTACCTTAATTCCCACCCCCCCCCCCCCCCCTTTCTTTTGGTCTACAGATAATATTCCACTTTGTTAATCGGTATTTCTTTTGTGCTGGCCACTTTGCTAGAAGAAACGAGATCGATAAAAGTCCAACCTTTTTAATACCCCCTTAGGTATTTCAAGAAAATAAAGCATGAACATAGGTAAACTAGTAAGGACGGAATTTATTAAGACCAGTTGATCCCCGTATGAGAGCAGTTTCCCTTGCCACCATCCCAATTTAATAAATGCTAAATAATTTCACCGAGAAAACAAAAATTAGTAATACTCACTTATGTAATCTTTTCAAAGTCACTAATACTTTTATGTGTAATTTATTTTTATAAAATTAATTTTAACTTTTAGTACATATGTTTATTAATAAAGAGTTTGTTGGAGGCTTGGGATACCCTTGTTGATCTTTTAGTACTTTTAGTACATATGTTTAACTTTGGAGGCTTGGGATACCCTTGTTAAATTTAAACTATGTATTGAATGTGTTATCAAACTTACAGTATTCATGGAGGCTTGGTATACCCTTGTTGATCTTGTTTGGTGTTTTCAAATCTTTTTATATTTGTGCATACTTATCCCAGTTACTTCAAATTTGAACTATGCATTGAATGTGTTATCAAACTTGCAAAAAATTTGATGTATGTATATATACGAATATTGTAAGTAAACTCATAATGAAAGTATGATGACATTTTTGAGTGTTTGTTTAATTTTCTAATCTCTTTAATGGTATATGTTTTTTAGTAATACCTAAACAAGCTCCAAAACGTCTGTAAATCCGAAGGAGAATAAAATGAGTAGTAACAAGAAGCTAGAGAGAATCGGCGAGGAAATCGATATTGCTAAAATTTACTCCCTCCGTCCCAAAATAAGTGTCTCAAATTTGATCAAAAGTGGATGTATACAAATATGTTTCATGTCTAGATACATCCAGTTTTGGGCAAACTTGAGACACTTATTTTGGGACGGAGAGTATATATCTGAAGAGCTGATTTAGTGACCCGTAAGTAGAAGTCGGCATCCAAGGAGATAGTTGGTTACAGGTTGGGCAACACTTCTACTAAAAAGCACTTTCTTATGGAAGTATTTTAGCCGATGCGAGAAGTACTTCCAGAGAAGGTTAGTACACCCATTAGCATTAGGGGAAGCGTGGTAACAAGCCCATCCTTATCATCCATGAAAGTTAACCAGGAGATGTTCTTTCTCCGTAGTAACCGTACTACCTTAAGGAGATCCGTCTGAGTTAATTAGAGCTATACAAACAACAAGGACGCATATTGGAGATCAAGGCCACAAAGTCTCATATATGCTAGTGCTGCACCTTCTCGATATGATATTCCTTTGTATAAGAATTAGTGAAAATCAAGTGCGGAGAAACCTGAAGAACAAATTAAGTTGCTAGCAAGCCTAAAGGCAAAACAGTTGTGTGAACATGTTGATGGGAGAGAAGACTTTGTGGCACGAAGAAAGCAATAAATGATGGAATGATAGAGTATAGAAGATCCAATAATTCACAAGGCAAGTATGCATTGAGTCGGGGCATTCAAAATAAGAAATATTACTTGAGAATGTTGTAGAATATTTGCGAATTCTCATGAATACAGATCCTATGTAAGAAGTTAAAAAAAAAAACTTCATGGAAAACTGAGAAGCTTACGAGAGATCATGGAGTATTTCAGGAGGAAGGGATCTTTGAGAAGAAGGTTCTTGAAGATTGAACAAGGTAGATATATTTTTGACAAGGTCGAGATATTTTTAAGAGAGATTTCAAAATATGGAAAAGTCTGGAGATGGATAGTTTAGGTGTTGGATCTATAGTATCCATATATGGGAGATATTTAGGACTTGTATTAGTATATAAATTGCTAGAATAACGGTGTAGGTTTTAGATTGTATCACATGGAAATAGTCGGGTGGGGGTATATATGGGTGCACTCACATCACAAGTATGAAGATAAGAAAGTAGAAAGATAAGAAATAAAATCTACCAATAGTATATGGGCGGAGGATGGCCATGAGAAGGCAATAGTGTAGAGAGGTATCCACCAACATATGTGTATACACTGTTGATATGATAAATTTACTATTAAAGTGGATTTGGTGGCGGTGGGTCATCCATCCCCCCCCATCTTATCTCCCCACAAAAAGGAAGGCAAGGAAAAAAAAGGAAAGGACGTTTTGTCTTAGATTGCAATAAAAAAATAATGAATTGTTTTCAGTTTAGAATGGAAAATAAGTAATCAAACTTATGGAAATATAAAAAATGACGGTTTACTTACGATGTTTATTTGTTCCTAATTTTTTGTGCTCCGTCGGTGGATCACATCCCATTTCATATTTAACTTAAACTAAGTATATGAGAAATAGTAAATAAAATCATCATTTGTACCTTAAAATCAGCAGCCTAAAAATACTTAAATAGGTAGTAAATAAGTTCAGTATAAAAATAAATCTCTTATTATTCAAACTGACATGTTTTGTTTCCATTAAAATGCATCAAATCCTTGAGCGTCTCCCAAAAATTAGGAATCTTCACATGCACCTATAGAATGGAAACCGATATGTCCAAAGCATATTGACGTCTATCTGTGCACTTTTTCCTTGAAACACTTAAGAATTATTCACTCAAGTGGATGCATCAATGCAGACACGAGAGACATGCACGGATGACTTGTTGACCTCTGTACGCACCACAAAACATGGTTGCATGTAGTATTAGCTAGCTAAGTTCCCATGGAGAAAGATAATTGTTACATCCAGTCTAAAAACTAAATTTTATCAACATGTATCGACACCTTGATTATAGTGTCTTCAAACTATGTGTTGTTCTCATTTATATTTTCTCTCAATTGTATGTGTTTTCCTCATTCTAAATATAAGAGAAATTGCAAATATGGTCACCCGTGAGCCTATATTAGACTCCATGATGGTTTGTTGCATCTTCTACACATGTGTCCACATTGCGGACAACTATGCATGTTGCCCACCACCGTCAACAAAATCAACTATGTTTTAGAGAAAATGTGAACATAAATGTATTAATCATTAGTTTCAAAATATAGTGGAAAACCATCCCAGAGTTTGAAGTAGCATCGCGGTATGCGGAGAAAGTCATATGCTTAGTAGAATTTGTAAAAGAATATGACACAGTATATAAACACGCCTTATAAGAGTATCAATATATATTCAAGGTCAACATATTTCACGGACTGGACGTAATGCATGATCTTCTATGGAAATGCACGGGCTTCGCTAGTTGAATAAATATTTGAGTTAACCCCTCGTATCAGAGTATGGTGTCCCCGAGTTTGAAGGTTCTTAGGTAGTACTATGGTTAGTAGAACCACCGTGCAACAAGAACTCTTTAAATTTGGTATCAAATATGTGAGGGAACCAGTTTTTGTACTCCATAAATATGCCCGATAGAAAACTCTCATAGCACTAGTCATATGTTCACAAAAAGTAGTAGCGCGTGTTGGTGGAGTAGCCGTAGAAAATAATAATGTGGTATTTAAACTAGTTCCAAGAACAAGTATTCTTATGAAGACATGATATCGCTAAAGAACACTCTTCACAACTGGTATGAGAACAAAGCCACTAATAACTAAAGCATTACTCTTTGTAAACTTGAAGATTAAGGAATTGTAGAACTACGACATGACATGAGCTATTCGTGGGCACATCACATGACACTAAATTTATATCCTTTTTACTCTGAAAAAATCAAGGCTTCTTCAGATTTGAAGAGAAACTAAATACTCCAAAGCTCCAGAGAGTGTCAATAGTGGATTCTTTATGGCCAATAAATTTGTAGTTGACTCTAAACCTATGCAATTTGGAAAAATGTACTCACAATTGTTTCTAAAAGTTTTACTGTAAAAAACATAAGCACATGAAATTCAAGCTGTATAAAAGTGTTCGATGCATCGCTTCTCTGTACAAGTCTTTCCTTCTTGGCTTGGTGTACTGCATTAAAAAAATAACCTTGAAATATAAACTCAAATCTATGATACAAGAGATTTAGTCATATACTAATAAACCTCCATATAAAGCCGCTACAATACTTTAATCTTGTCGTCGGTAATTTTCTATTTGCGTCTCTTTGCTAACAATAAAGCTAATTTGTTGTTTAGTTGTCTTACCACACTATGAATTTCTTATACTTTACTAATGAACAACCATAAAATTTCTTTAACTCGAATGAAACAAACAAGAACAACCCTGTTATTAATGATGGAACCATGCCCCATCCACATTTTTTTAACTTCTAGGTGAATCATAGGTCACTTTCATGTCATAATCCTCTTGTTATATTACTACCTATTTCATTCCCTTGCATGGCCTTCATGCCATAATTTCAACTCAATTAAATAGATGATAAAGAACATAGAATGTAAACACCCAAATATATTTGTCAGGTGCTCATACTGAGCTGCAGTGTCAATGGAAATGCCTAATTCTTTGGAATAGAATTATTATAAACGTACTATGAATGTAGGACATGATATTATTCAACCAATTTTCCAAGAGAACTTTTTTTTGTTGATAAAATGCCATATTGATTTTCAACATTCCAGAAAGGTAGAAACATACACTAAATGGCAAAAGAGTTTTCGGAAATGAAAATAGCAAAATCTAGCAGCACAAATCCGCGGGGAACCTGCTAGCTATATACATACAACAAAAGTACACAACAGATCGTGAATATATGTTTTTATAAGTAACACAATATTACATATTTATGTGCATATAAAAAGTGAACATAATTAATGATGTTTCCCGCACAACACCTGGCTATGCATCATCTGCTTCACGTTTTGATCCTCGATGGCTTTGGATATCACACCTTGATTTTTTTTATCCTATGATAGACTGGATATAATACTTACAAAACCATAATGTATCCAAATTTGAACCCAATGACAACTTTCCACTTAAGTGAACAAAGCCTTCAATCCCAAAACTCCCATGTTCCATCTCAAATCAGCAAACTAGCTAAACTTTGGACTAATTCAATAGAGCTTCAAGTTTTTTATAAGAACAAATCAACAAAGCAAATGTGAGTTCATGTTTTGCTTCAAATAGGAGATTTCAACACCGAGTGCATCAACTTTCTAAATGATCCAGCACAACAATGACTTTTTTAAACATAGGTCATCGAGGATGGTTTAGGGAGTGTGTGAGATAAATTTGAGATGCTTCATTCACCTCGGAAGAAACAAGAACAGGGAATGGCCTGATAGATAAATCGAATATGTCCATTAGAAGCTAGGAGGAGAATGGACCGCAAGAGCAATCACCTACTTAAAAGATTTTCCGTTGAACGAAATCTTGCTTCTCGTTAGCGTTGTCACAACTCAAATCACTCATTTGAATAGTCAACCAATTTGCATGGTTGCAACAAGGTAACGCACTTCAATATTTCTACAAAATTACTACCTATCTGGCCAGGTGAAATCTTGACTACGCAATGTCACCACTCGATTGGTGAGGCATGGTAAGAAATTTCAGAAATTTGCATTCCATGTTGTCGGCATCCTAGTTGACTGTATAGGAGGTGCGTTCCGAACATTGATGTCGAGTGGCAACATCCGGTATTCGATGTCGAGATCTCGCAAGATCTTCATCATCTCGTGGAGAATCAGTTCCCTTCTCTCAAATCTCATCCCCATGTCCTGGAAGTTGATCGTGTGGCGGCACCATATAGATATCTTTAGTCAGTTTGTATCATCGATGTCACGAAGGACGACCATAGAACAAGGGTACCAATGTTCTTTCTTGTTGTTGAGGTAACTGTGCCAAGGTAATAAGTTAACTCAACATTTTAAAAATATAAGAAAACTTTAAATAATGTGATTAAGTAACTGATTGTCACATAGTAGGAAAAAAAAGAGGCAAGAAGATTGACACGTACTGCATCAGTCTTTTATTAGGGTGGGAGCGATAGCCGTTATATGGTCGCTATGGCTTAGTAGAAATGACAATGTTTTCAATGATAAAGATGTTTCTCGTATGCAGGTTCTTTACCGGTGCACAAGTTTTCTCCGTTCCTGGTCCACCTTACAACGGGAGGGACATCGAGGCCTCTTTACGGAGGCATGTGCACGTTTGGAAGAGGTGGCGAGGGATATTTTTGTCCGACATGGATGGCCACTTGATCGCCGTATTGGACCACCATAGGCGCTCGAGTCCACCTTCAGTGCTGGCGTTCTACTATTTCACTCCATGATTGTAATTCGTCTAGTGCTACACTTACTCTTTTTATTTTTTTTGCTTGGATTGCGGCTGTGTGCATTTATATGCATAGGCCTGGTGTAATGTTTAAATTCTAAGTAATAAAGCCCTTTATCTAAAAAAAATCAGTTCATGAGGGCCAGTTTCTCCGCCGGCGTAGCGACATTAACCGAGAAGTCCACCGCGTCTCCCATGTCAGGGCTCCGGTAGTAATTCATGATCGGCAAGGTAGCGAGCTGAGTGTTTGGATAGTAAACCTTGAGGTTGTCATATCTTAGGAAGATGGTCGTCATGATGTTCATCTCCTCAACGACCACCTGAAATCCAACCGTGTCAGCTGAGCCTCAAATACTACAATATGGTACTAGTTCGGTAAAATAAGAACCAAGGATCTTGGTATTAGTTAACCTGCATTCCATCGACTTCACAGCGGTCGCCAACATCGAACGGGTGCATCACGAACAAGAAGATGATGGCCTCGAAGACGGTCCTGAGGGTGTTGCCGAACATGAAGACCGCGACGAGGAGCTGCGAGTTAAGGAAGACGAAGAAGCGCGTGGTGGCGATCTCCAGGATAAGGAGCCAGAGCGCGAGCACGATGAGCGCGACGACGACGTTGGCCATCTGGTGGAGCTTGTTCACTGCAGTTTTTGTGTCGTTGAGCGTCAGCGCAAGAGCTTTGCGCTCCCTAAACGCGCTCACCACCCAGTTCTTGAGCGACCTCTTGCTGACCCTGTTGTTCTCCTGCGCTCCTTCAAAGAGATTCATCGCTTTCACAGCCTCCTCCTGCCTCATAAACCGCATCAAATCGGACAAGTATATGTGCCTGTAACATCGATCGTTCACCGTTAAGAATTGGATCAGCATTTTGACAAGTATATGTGCCTGAAGCCAAAAGAGGAATAAAAAGACAGTAACACTCACTTGGATCCAGGTTTGGCGACATTGTGGAAGACCCTCTTGGCAGCAACCTTGGCCTCGTGCTCACTGTGTATCTGCGTCGCCAGCTCGTCCATGGTCGTCAGCGCCCCATACCGAACGATCCTCATCAGCTTCTTCATGCTCCAGGCAGAGATGTTCTTCTGGTTGAGCCTGTGGAGTTGGTCGATCGAGATCCCATCGTCGAAATTATGCCGCTCCGATTTCTGCTTCTGCAGCTGCTTGCTGGTGCCACGCCTGGACGCCGCATCCGTGAGGCGCCCACTCTTGGGCACCTGAACAGCGGCATCCTGCCTCGGCATGGCCGCCGCCTGGAGCCCTGGAGCTCGTTCGGCATGGCTGCCCCGGCGCTCTGCAGCCGCTGCACCTCGGCCATCATGCGGCTATCCTCGACCAGCGGCGGGCCGGAGAGCGTCTCGATGACGTACTGGTTGAACAGCGCGTCCTGGATCCTGTCGAAGTAGGTGGAGACGTGGAAGGAGGAGGCCAGCACCTTGAGCAGCAGCGTTTTCACCAGCCGGATCACGGTGGCGACGAGCAGGCACAGCAGCACCTTGGTCACGTAGGGAAGCACCGGCGTTGGGTTCTCCTGCTTCACGTTGCTGTCGAACAGCAGGTGCCAGGAGATGAGCGCCACGCCCAGCCACAGCACGTTGCGCACGGCGCACCGCACGCCGTACACGAAGTAGAGCACCTTTTTCCGGAGCATGAAGTTGCGCTCCACGAAGAAGACAGACACGCGGATGGCCCAGCCGGAGACGAGGCCGCCGCAGATGAGCACGAACACCAGCACCTCCCACTTCCAGAGGTGGAGTCCCTGCAGCTTCTTCCCCGAGAGGCTGGGTATGGTGAGGCTGCACACCAGCGAGGCCACGATGATCACCAGGCCGACCCATTCTAGGATGATGAGGCAGTCCGTCGTATCGCGCTTGAGGTCGGCAGTTAGGCCCTCGTCAATGAACGGGTCGTCTTCTTCGTCGTCGAACATGCCACCGGACTTGCCGACGGGGCCGGAGGTCATGCCGATCAGCCCCGACTTGCCGATCAGACCCGACCGGAGCTGCCCAGACTTGGGCGGCCCTTCATGACGGAATAATCTTTTGCTCATGCGGAAGGGCGTCCATGCGCAATCTGGGCCGTCGGATTCAGCTATCCGACGGCCAGGATTTAGCGTTGAGCAGATTTTCAACGCTAAATCTTGGCCGTCAGATAGCTGAATCCGACGGCCCAGATTGTGCACTTGCGCTCGTTGCGCTCCCCTCGGCGCCTGCGGGGCCATTCGACGGCGGTGGGGGATCCATTAGCCGTGAGCGCGTCTTGCTGCGCGGCAACAGGCTGCCCCCAGCCGACGACGACGTGCAGCGTAGCACCGCAGCGGTGTCGACCCCTGCGTTGGCAGCCTGGTTTCGACTGTCGGTAGCGTCCGAGGACGTGGAGGCCGTCGACGACGACTGGCCGAACCGCTTGTGGGGGTCTTGGAACGAGACGCGCAGCTCCCGGGCGCCGGACATGGACGCCGGCGCGCGCGGCGGCCGTCTTGTCTCCTCCACCTCCAGGTCGGGATCGAGCGACAGCTCGCCGCCAGCCGCCGCCTGCTTCCGTAGGAAGCTACCGATTAGTCGGCCTGCTGGGTCATCGCTGCATTCCTCTCCGACGCTCAGCGTCGGCGACTGCGGTTGGCGGTTCTTGAAGCTGAACGCCTCGCCGATGCGGCGGCCCCGGGCGCTAGGCGAGGTCGACACGCTCGACCCCGACCCCGAACCCGGCGTGTGCGAGGTCGACGCGCTGTCACCATCGATCTTGACGACGACCTCCCGGGGACGATCGGTGTCGCGGTTCTGGTCCTGCTCGAAGTCGAACGAACCCGACTTCGACGACCCCAACGACTTGGTGTTGCTACCCTTCCGCGGATGATCCATCAGGCGGACGGGGCGGTGAGAGCCACCTGGCAAGCTAACCAGAAAGTCCGGCGGCCGGCTTGCCGATCACCAACTGGGAGACTCGCGCGCGCCGTGCCGGGCTCGAACTCCGGAGGAGACAAATGCGGCGGCGGATGCTCAGGCCGTCTCCGGGCACGCGCATCCCGCGCGGCGCAAAGGCAACCCTTACGGCCGGCGCGACTCCCCGCGCGCATGCATGCATGCACCGCCGGCCTGCGGCGAACAACGGTGATCGATCACGATACCGGGGCAACCGTGCTAAGCACAGAAGCTTTCACTCGCCAAGCGCCGTGAGCGTCGTCGTCGGCCCAGGCGGAAAATTGTGGACGGGAGGCCGGGAACCTCGCGCGTTCTACATATATCGGGGGAGAAAAATGTGCCGGACTTGACGTGGCTGCTGAACGGAAGGGAAGGGAAACTGTCTCCGCAACAGTTTTTTTTTTTAGAATAAATAAGACACTTTATTAATAGCAAACAAGCCGTCTCATTAAAAACCTGTCGGTCCCCTTAGGTACCCCGGTGAGGAAAAGAGCGCGTCAGAAACTTGTTGCCCTTGCTGCTTACAAACACCCTTAGGTGGATTCAGAAACCAAACATGTCTACCTATATCTAGAGAGAGAACTCCTAGCTAGGTTGTGAGCTTCCACATTTGTCGTTCTTCCTTCATGAGCAAATTGTACTTCGTCAAAATCTGCGACCCTTGCTTTGATCTCACGTACAATCTGCCCATACGAGCCCATGCCATCTCCTTTCACTTCCAGGCATCTCACCACATTGGAGCAATCCGTGGCAAGTTTAAATTTCCGCAACAGATGGCGACCGAATTAAGCTGGCGGGCTAGTGGTGGGCTGGTGGCGGTGAAGTGTGGTGGGCTAGTGCTGGTTATTTTGGGCGCTGCTGTTGTGCGACCCAGGCGGGCAGCCACTCGGCCTCGTTGCATTCCGTTAGTATTTTGCATCGCTGTACGGCACGTGCCGTTTAATTTTGCTTTTGTTCACCCAGGGATTGTTGGCTCTGCGCATACATCCATACAAGATTAGGAGATACTACATCCGTTCTAAATTAATTGGAGTCCTAACATTATTCTGTGCCAAACTTGTTTAAAACTTCACTAAGTTTATCCAAATTTTAACCAAGTTAGTTCACAATGATCCTTATTTAGGTGTTAAAAAAATAGTTTTTTAATAAAGTGAAAAGCCCACCTTCTGCACATAATCTATACTTGTACAAATTCTAATTGTTGCACAACTTCAAACTCAATAAATTGAACAAATATTGTATCAAACAAGTCAAACTTTTTTCCATTATGTTTTCTAACATTAATTACATATGTCCAACTAACACTTTTTCTCGGTACCTTTTCTAACATAATTATACATAAATTTTAAAACTACCTATGGTGGCGGCTCAACCACCCTCAAACAAAGAGTTTTTCCAATCTAGGGAGGGGCAACATTGTCATTGGCCACCTCTATTGAGGCATTGCCCATGTCTTTTCTTGGGGTGTATGAGCCAAGTATATGGTCAAAGCCTTCTCTAGTTCCTTCTTGAGACTCTGACCAACTATGAGGCTTATCTGTCGGCCATGGAAGTGGCCAAAGATTCTGCGGGTCCGCTGCTCTGTGACATGCCTGGCCTCTTTTGTTTGGTGTGAGTGTCATCCTTGACCAGGCCAGATCCGCCAACATATGATATTGCTCCTTGTTGATGTCCTCTTCCTCATGGGAGCTGATATTGATAGAGGGAATGGGATCAGAGGGGCCAACATTATGGCTCTTGCTCGAGCTCAAGCTGGGAAGGGTTATGCTCGAACTCTTAAGAGTCGAGCTTGGAGAATACGCGCCACCAATCGCATCTAGAAACAATGGCATTGTGACCGAGCGATGGCGTTTGGAGCTGCCACCGCAAGCGCATGTGGAGTTGCAGTAGTGAGCCATGGAATGTGGAGAAGAGTGTCTGGCACATGGGTGGAAGGGAGAGGAAGAGGAAATCAGTGAAGGCTTGGGTGGAAAGGAGAGGAAATGAGTTATTTTGTAGGCGCACAGGGTGGAACCAGTAGTAATGGCGACCTCGAAGCGTTCACATGCCAGTGCGGACATTATTTGTCTCGCTAGACTAAGCGTGCGCCTGAGCAGACTACGCAAACGGTGAACAACTGACGGAGCAAACGAGCATCCATGCCAGTCGTGAAGGTGGCGCAACAGCTTTTTACAAGGCAGGGGCATTAACCGAAGGCGCACGCTAATTCAGCGAAGGCGGGTGGCATGGACGCAATGAGAGAGCGGCATACTACTACCAGAATGGGCCCAAGTGTGTAAGAAGGAACGACGAAGTGGCACGTTGGCACGCTACATATAAGCTTATAATCTATCCTACTCGTAAGTTTTAGCTGGGTTTCACTCATGTGAGTATCTCAGTCCACGAACGGCCAAAGGGTGTGGACTGACGAAACTCTGTTTACGAGGCTGACTTCGAGAGAAGAGGGGAGACGCGAGGAGTATAAAATGATATGCAAAAATTCTGCAATACTATGGAACAGAGGAGACCAATGCAAAAACCCATTACTAGGTCAACAGGGCAACAAGTCTCGACAAAGCATAGCCCATTGCTAGGACAGCTATTGATATTTTTATTTCTTCGTCTTGTGTCAGAATTGTAGTCTCATTTTTTTGTTCTGCTACATTTTAACAGATGTACCAATCATAATTTTTCTTTGAAAAGGGGAAACTCGATCTCTGCATCAATCAATGCAATGACCTTTTTATTGCATTATTTCAGATCAGTTCAAACAAGAGAGTACAGTTAAAGGATCACATAAGGTCGATATATGTATCAACCATCCAAAAGTAAGCAATGAGAAGAGATTGTAAATCAACATATAATTCTACTAGCAAGTTATGAGCCGCCCTGGTTGAACAAACCCACTACAGTCGTTTTCAAATTGTTGCACCTAGATCATAGCTTATTACTTCTACACCGGCTGGAGATAGGACCATGTACACATCCAGTGGGTAGCCAACGGGATAACCTGCACAAAGGAAGGAGCTCTTGGTTTGTTAAATATAAAATCATTTTGAACACACCATAAGGTTCATAATAAAGCACACACTTTCACCCGGATTTAACTTTATTCTTTTTATTAATTTTCATTCAACCAATTTCCAGCATATTCGTTATATTAGTTGGAGGTAATAAATTAAAAGACATGCATGTAAACAATACTACATTTAAGTCTAGCGAACGGACAAGAGATTTACAGATGTTGAATTGATTGATCCTTATCACAAAAACAACAATTCTTATTTTCCTGCGAGTTTCTCTTAGACAATTTTTTAGTAGAACTTTGTGGTGAAGGAACCACGTGAAGATCTAAATTTTCGGCGTTTAACCGTATAAAATGCTGGATGATGTTAGTCTCCAAACAAAAATATTCGTTTTGGTCTGAAAAATTTATACCATTTACCGCTGAACTAAGTGTAACCATTATGTATTTAATGGGGGTATCCGACATAACATTTGTCACCAAAACTTGTTTTTGTTAAACAATGTTATCTAGGGATGCGGTTCTACTGCGAAAGCAGCAAATCTCCAAGACAAGTGTCTTCCCAAAAACGTGTGTTTGACCCATTACCAATTTGAAATGACCTTTACGAAAGAAGTCCTCGTCTACCCGCATAAGACCTTTCCAAAAAGAAAATCTGGTTGTCTTGTTGTAACTTGAGACAATGTTTTATAGTGGAGTTATTTTACCGTGTAGAACCTCTTGCTACATAGCCTACTCATTTATAAGTTAAAAAATCTTTTGTTAAGTAAACATCTATTTACTATATTTAAACCTCGCTCCCCCCCCCCCCCCCCCCCTCCCACCCCCTAAACCACCATGATCCATTGAACGGCATATGATGTCTCATATAATGAGTAACCCAAAAAAGAAAAGTATGAACGTCGGTAAGCTCGTGAGCGCAGAATTGACGAGGACAAGACGATTTTCATATGAGAGCAACTTACCTAACCAGGTTACCAATTTTCTTTCAAAGCGGTTCTTGATTGGTTTGCATTCATCATGCCTAAGCTTATGGAATGAATAGAGACTCCCAAATATCTAAATGGAAGGGACCTTGATTCACACCTGAATAAATTTCTTGATTGATTTTCAACCTCTTTGGCTGGACCAAAACAAATATTTCGCTATTGTGAAAATTAATTTTCAGCTCCAACAATAGTTCAAAGATTTATAAAATTAATTTCATATCAAGGTTTCCTCTGTATCATGTTTCATGAAAATAATAGTGTCATCGGCGTACTGAAAAATAGACACTCCACCCTCAAGTAGATAGGGAATGAGGCCATCAACCTGACCCTTTTCTTTTGTTCTAGCAATTAGGATTGCTAATTAACATGTCTGTACCAAGCATAACTGTTTTGACAATTACTCGGAAGTGAAAATGGTCTGCATTCTGTACATTGCAAATCAACAAGGTAATCCACTTAATTACATAAGTAGCACTCGGTCAAACCTATACACATCATAATTTATTACACCCTTATTATAACAGCTGATGCATATACCAATACACATTTTTTTGATTTGGTCATATGCTTATCCTTGGAATGAATACCTAGAATATGACAAACGTAGCAGGAATTGCTGAGCAAACTTTCACGCATCTCTCTTGTGGAACATATGTGATGGCGTGTTTCCTTCTGCCGTTCTCATCCATGGATGTCGTCACTGCTGGTTCATTTAGATAAGCATAAGTGCTTCTTTTCCACCTGCACCCAATGGGAGAACATGTTGAGTCTGTCATTTTCACATGTATCCAAATAACCAAGAAAGATTCCTTAAGGACGTGAAGGATAGAATATACTGTAAGATGCACCTTTTCTAGAATACACATATACTGTATGATGTGTCACCAGAAATAAATTTTGACGTGTACGCTTACAGTATGATCGATATTGCATTTTTATTCCCATTACCTATGCCGTAGAGTACCTCCTAACCATAACTTGTATTCTGGCATTGTGAGTTGTGACAGGACATCCAACTACGGATTTGGATGGAGTGGGATACAGATTGTTTCCACATCACACCGGAAAGACACTGTTTGGAAAGGGACGCACTCTAGATGCTAGAATTACTACAGGAAAGGTTTTACAAGTGGTTACCAATGCTTGATGCCGATCCGTGCCTCGGTCCAGCTTTTCTTCTTGATTCCTTTCTCCATCTTCCTTGCCTTGTCCCCTTCGTTTCCCTCCTCAAGAATCTCCCTTATCAGTTGCTCGAAAAGCATATAATCTTCCATCTGATTTCCAGAAATTTCGGCCACTCCAAAATCATGTTAATTACATGTTTCATTTATAAATCAAATTCAGAAGTTTCATGATGATAACAATTGAAGGGGTATGACCGTATGACAGAGTCCTTTGGTTGTTTTTGTGAGGTGACGAGGATGGTGATTTAGGCGTCTTCTTTTGGGAAGAAGAAAAGAATATACAGCTGATCAATAGCAGAGCCTGACCTTGAGCGTCTTGGCCTTGGTTCTTGCAGCCTCCTTCTCGGCCGCAAAGCGCCGCTCCTCTTCTTCCGTTCCTTTCTCCTCCAGAACCCCTCGATCTCTTTCCTGGTGACGCTGTAAGCCGGAGACGCCATGTTTCTTTCCTGGGGCTGATTTGGTGGTGGCTGCAACTTAGGCGTCTTCCTTGGAGCTTTTCTTCCTAGGTTGGGACGACTGAGGTATAACAGGGACGCACAAGGGTCACCTCATATATACGCATTTCAGGTGTTGGATCTTGCATCACCTACTGAACGAGCCTATCACAACTCAAGAAGTCATCGGAGCTACAGTAGTCGTGAGAATGATAGGTTGGGAGTTGGGCCCCGTTAACTTTCAATCTACTCTTCTCAACCATCGATCGCCACCGGTTAGTGCAGCCTGATTGTTTGTTTATGTGTAGTTGGTCGAGTCAATGCCTTGTAAACTAATACGGCCAGAGTAATAAGGAAGATAAAGGTACTTTAGAGTTTGTGGTAAAGAATAAGACTTAGGGTGTGTCAACAAGCAAGATGATCTCCCTAGCTCACACCGAACCCTGTATATATATCTCTAGTCGGTGAATATAAAAAGGTAGTTTTCACAGAAAGTGCTTCCTTAACTTTGACAGCAATTAATCACCTCACATGCGTTTGGTGGTGCAGGTGACTAGCTTGGCTGGCTATTGAACAAACAAATGATAAGGATAAAAAAATGGTGTCGTTTTGAGGGAGAGTAACACTTCACCCCCTAGATTGTTTTGAGGGAGTGGATATGTCTAACTCAAGTATCTATATTTATACAGGTATGAATTGGCAGAATCCAAACGATCTTAACCAGGAAAATCGTAAACATTTTTTTATTAATTGTCAATTAAAACTTCCTTAAAATAATGTACTCCACAGGTAGGAGAGAGTTATGAGAGAAAATAAGACATGCACATTTTACATTAGCTAGTATCTCCTGCCTTTAGCTAGAGATAAGAAGTCATTGGCCACATCACCTTTGAGGGCCACTCAAATATTACTCTACGCGAAGCCTTCTCTAGGTGTACAATGGGAGGAGGCGATCAAGAAGCCATCTACGCTCCCCTTGGCCGTCGGCGCAGTCATAGCAGGTTCCTATGGCGGCAGGGGGTGGGGGAACATCGGATTGTTGTGTCCGATCCCATAGGGTATTCCATTTCTTCGCCTCCGATGAAAGGGCATCAGCGACGATGAGAATAAAGGTTCTTCAGCCTGCCCCTAATCGATGTTCTTCGCTGGAGGAGCGTCGATGGGCTGGAGTTTGGAGTCGATCATCGGGAATTAGGTCTGACGCGATAAGTATCTATATATGTCAACAGCGTTCTGTGGAGGGGATGATGTCGCAGTGTATTGGTGTCCTCAAGTTTTGCCTCCGCCTGATAAAGCTCAGCCAGGTACGGCTTTGTCAGGAAACTTGTGAGTTTTGTGTCCCCATCTCTCTCTGGCAAGAGCTGGGATTATCTACCGGCTCTCCTCGGTACCACCTTCTCTGGGATGGCAAACTCTTGAAGATCGTGGTCGCCGACATCTTCTGGTCTATGTCGATGACTTTCTGGCGCTTATACAAGTGCCTGGGTTTCTTCAAACTTTCTCTGACACGAGCTTTCTACGCTAGAGGCCCAGAGGCGGCATCGAGCTTTGCTCACGGCACGCCGTCGAGGGATGCAGAAGGAAGATGGTGCTAAACTTTTTAATAACTTATGTGTTATTTCTTTTTCTTGTAAGGATGATCTTGTAAGGGCTGGTTTCGGATAATATATGGCCTTCGGCCTTATTCGCAAGAAAAAATATTACTCTAATAATTTTATACTTTTTTAAAAAAGAGTTATAAATTTCATTTTAAGAAAACATGTATTAAATAATATATGTAAAAAGGATTATCCCAAAAAGCTCCATATGTTTAAAAATGATGAAATGTGTTCAATATTTGCAAAAACATTGGTGCATTTAAGAAAATGTTCACCTAACTCGCGAATTGGCATATCTATTGGTGAAAAATATATAAAATTATATATTGATTGAAGAAAATAAATCTACAAACGGGAAGAAAAAATATATAAGGAGAAAATAAAAATGGAAAAATGTCCAGTGCAACAAAAGACAAATCCGGACTAGTTGAGGGGTAGAGAGCATATTTGTGCGCCCAAGATTTCCGTGCAAGAGGTGCACCGAATATTGGAAACATATATTGGAAGCGAACAAAATTCTTGTTGTTTTTGCAACATAGACACAACTGACATACATCATGTCACAAAATATCGAATTCAAATTTAAAACAAAACTCCATAAACAAAAAAAAGATATTGAAGCCTAGTTCAAGTCCCAATTTGTACTTTCTACTATTCATAACATGTACTTTGCGACATTGTAAAGCGTGCTTTTGTGACATGAGCATCTATGACATCTTGACATCAATGAAACTGGGAGTCCTCTTTTGAGGCTCCTTAATATCAAAAAAAAAAAAATCTTGACCAACACCTAACCGCATCTTGTTGCAAAACGTCATATATGCTTCCTCACTAGTTTCCTCGAGATAGGTATTAACATCAATCCTAACCTTTATCCAATCTTTCATTGACATGTTTTTACAATTGACAGGAGCGGGAGGCGTTTGTACTCTCTCAACCCAGGCTTCTTCCTAGCTTTCTTATTGGTCGAGGGACCACCTTCGTCCACGGTGGCCTTCAAGGGTTCCTCTTTATAGCTTGAGTCTCGGTGGGACGGTGGAACCTTATTTTTACATCCCACATATCGAGCAGCAAGCCTTCTGTTGCTATCGGAACTTGGTCTAAAGTCCATCCTTGCCTTAAATTGGCGAATGATGGAGACTACTTGCATGGTCGCAATACTCATTTGTATTCCTAACTTAGGTGAATTTAACTAGTGTTTTGACAACCAGTGTACCCACATGAGGTACATTCTCTCGACAGGATTCTCATTTTTTATAGAAATAGGAAAATTAGCATTGTACAAGCAAAGATATCTAGAAAATTGGGTGCATGGCAATATCATGGGCCGACTATTGCTAAGCTTGACATGAAAGCGCCAAGCCCAACCCAAGGCCCAAGAATCCCATTACTTTAAATGAAAATATTGATTTGTTAATATTTTAGATATACAAACTAATTATTGCATTTGTTTTTAAAATACATTATTTAGCAAATTATGGGCTAATATTGGTCTAGGCTTTAGCCCAAGCCCAGCCTAACAGTTAGGCTGTCAGGCCAGGCCCGGGCTCAGGTCTAGTTGGGTGTACCTAGTATCGGGCTATATAGGGTGGAATATTGTCAACTTAGACGCGGTTTGCAACGAAGCATAAACAGATGCCAAGTTCAGGCTCACGTCACAATAAAGTTGCACTTCATAATCAAAGCCAGATTGACGTGAAATACTTTGGCTTTGCGGCACTTTCAGAAAAGAGAGAAACTTGGCTGTGCGGCTGTGCGCCGTTGTTTCTGCATCACCGACGCAGAATAAAATCAGTGCACAGGATAGCGTGATCCCGAGGCCTGATTAGTCCCTTACTTTGAATCTTTCTTTTCCCTCTCACGAGAACCAAACAGCGCATAAAGCTCAAACCCCGGACCAAAAGCAAACAGCGAACACACGAAGGGGACAGGCATATCAGCCTCATCGGTCACGTCAAGCAGCCCCCCCCGTCGTCTTCCCTTTCCCTCCTCGACCAAAACCCCGCTTCAAAACCTCCATCCCATACGTTTGTCACTCAGCTCCTCCAAGAAAGTTGAGGACAATGGGGAACTGCTTCACCAAGACGTACGAGATACCCATCACGTCGGGGACGATCGAGAGGCCGCCGACGTTCGGCGACCAGCCGGCGGCACCGGCCGGGCACGGTAAGCCACCGCGTCCGCCGCCATCGACATCACAGCGGCCGACATTCCCAAAGCCGGCAGCGCCAAGCCGTCGTCCGGCCGGCCGCCGCTGCCGAGCCTCCTGCCAGGGTCGATGTCCCGGAAGACTCCCGCGGGGCGATCGGCCCGGT
Organism: Poa pratensis; assembly: GCA_947311845.1. Taxonomy (NCBI): domain Eukaryota; kingdom Viridiplantae; phylum Streptophyta; class Magnoliopsida; order Poales; family Poaceae; genus Poa; species Poa pratensis. Next base: position 94,344,487 of record CAMZMU010000128.1, read on the forward strand.
GCTGCAGCGGCCCATGGCGGACGTGCGCTCGCAGTACCACCTGGAGCGGAAGCTGGGGAGCGGGCAGTTCGGGACGACGTACCTGTGCACAGAGCGCGCCACGGGGCTCAAGTACGCCTGCAAGTCGGTGTCGAAGCGGAAGCTGGTGCGGCGCGCCGACGTGGAGGACATGCGCCGGGAGGTCACCATCCTGCAGCACCTCAGCGGCCAGCCCAACATCGCCGAGTTCAGGGGCGCCTTCGAGGACACCGACAGCGTGCACCTCGTCATGGAGTTCTGCTCCGGCGGGGAGCTCTTCGACCGCATCACCGCCAAGGGGAGCTACTCCGAGCGCCAGGCCGCTGCTGTGTGCCGGGACATCCTCACCGTCGTCCACGTCTGTCACTTCATGGGGGTCATGCACCGGGACCTCAAGCCCGAGAACTTCCTGCTCGCCAGCCCCGCCGAGGACGCGCCGCTCAAGGCCATCGACTTTGGGTTATCCGTCTTCATCGAAGAAGGTCAGCACCATGCCACAATCTTTTCCATCATTTGCCACATTATTCAGACTACAGCCTCAATGAGTCCACGACCATAATACGAAGAATCCACATTAACAATTCAGCTCAGCATTGCATATAACCATATATTGCCTTTTTTCCAACAAATGCAGGAAAAGTGTACAAGGACATTGTAGGAAGTGCATACTATGTGGCGCCAGAAGTTTTGCATAGAAATTATGGGAAAGAGATTGACGTCTGGAGCGCCGGAGTGATCTTGTATATTCTTTTATGTGGGTCACCGCCTTTCTGGGCAGGTAAATTTCCATACATCTTCAGCTTAACATACACATTTCTGTAATCTGTATATCGCAGAGCTAAATGTTGCAGTTTGCAAATCTGAGCAGAAACGGAGAAGGGCATATTTGATGCTATACTGGTGGGTGAAGTTGATTTCAGTAGCAGCCCGTGGCCGACGATATCTGAAAGTGCAAAAGATCTCATCAGACAAATGTTAAATAGAGATCCTCAGAAGCGTATTACTGCAGTACAGGCATTAGGTAGTACACCGTCTGGGGTTATGAATGTACATCTCTTCTGCATCTGTACAGTTTATATCATTATATGCCATCCCGATAAATCAACGTCTCGGTGTGCAGAACATCCATGGCTCAAAGGTGGTGCATCTGACAAACCTATCGATAGTGCGGTCCTATTACGAATGAAGCAATTCAAGGCAATGAACAAACTAAAACAACTAGCGCTTAAGGTGAATCCTCCTTAACAGAGATGACTGCTACTTTGTCATTGTATAATTAAGCTGACACACTGTTCCTTTCATTTCATTTCAAGGTGATTGCAGAGAACCTATCACCGGAGGAAATCAAGGGCCTGAAACAGATGTTCAATAACATGGATACAGACAAGAGTGGTACAATCACAGTTGAAGAACTGAAGATTGGTTTGACAAAGTTAGGATCAAAGATTAGTGAAGCAGAGGTTCAAAAGCTTATGGAAGCAGTAAGATCCTTTTTCTTTTGTTTCACTCTTCACCATAAGTTAAGTATATGAAGATTTCACTGACCATACTATGATTCAGGTTGATGTAGACAAAAGTGGCAGCATAGATTACACGGAATTCCTGACTGCTATGATGAATAAACATAAGCTGGAAAAGGAGGAGGATTTGCTCCTTGCATTTCAACACTTTGACAAAGACAACAGCGGGTAATACTAATCGCGCTAACCAACAAATATATTTATCTTGCGTGCATCACCGTAGATTAAGAGTGATACAGTTAACCGATCTTAAACTTCTGAACCCAACTCACATACCAATCATGTTTTTTAATGTATAAAAATTCATGATAATCCATGTTGTTCTTGCATTAGTTTCTGCTTGGAGTTAACAACTCAAGGGCGGGTGTGAGATGGTAGTTAATTGGTTTGTGTCTGTGTGTGTTCCGGGGAGTTAACAAGTTTCAAAAAATATGACTACCCACCAAGAATAGACAGCAGGTATTAATCATAGACAATATGCATAATGATAACTGTAGGTACATATCAAGAGAGGAACTTCAACAAGCCATGACAGAGTACGGAATGGGTGATGAAGCAAATATTAAAGAAGTACTGGACGAAGTTGACAAAGACAAGGTGAGTTTTTTTTCCATCTTAGCGCCATCTGAACATATTTAACCACTGTCATTGCTAAATTCACAGGACGGGAATATCGACTATGAAGAGTTTGTGGAAATGATGAGGAAAGGAATATATACTGAGAAAGGGCCTCTTTATGAATGGAGTTGTAGAGATGTTTCCATATATACTGTAAAGATAAGCAAACTGTAAAGTACAACTCAGGAGCAAGTTCTTTGCTATTGTGTATGTATAATTGTATATAGACAAGTAATTTCAAGTGGAGATTTCTTACTCCCGGGTGCTCCCTTCATTTAAAAATTCAAAATTCATGTTTACAAGTTTTTTAAAATGTGAAAAAAATACAGCATGTTGTTCGTGACGTATCCCACAATCATGCAAAATTTCAGTTTGAAACACTTTATATTCTGAACTAAACAAAAATGACAAATGTGTGAATCTGAGTACACACTTTCAAATCTCTAAAATATACAAAATCTTGTCATTTTTATGTAGGCCATAATATAAAGAATTTGGCATTGGTATTTTACATGCTAGTAGGATGCATCTTTTGACTACATCCAGTTTTTTTTAAAACTTGTAAATATACTTTTTTTTAAATACCGAGCAATGTCGCCATATTGCACAACACGTTTCTCCGTCATAGATTTATTATGCATTAGTAATACCTTCCACAAAAGAAAGACCGGCACTTCAATAAAGTGATACAAATAAAAAAATGGGAAAATAAAATAAAAATGAGAACTGGCTGACCTTTTATGTCTAAGTTGTATGACAATAGCACTGGTCACTGTCTAGGAAAACAATTATGCCACCGGAAAAAATAAATTAATGAACAAACCGAAGGGAGTGAGAGTTGCTTACCTTTTATGTATGAGTTGTATGATGATAGCACTGGTGATGGTCTCGAAAAATTGCAATCATCTCATTGGAGGAAAACTCTGAGAAAGGAATCTGAGTCTTTAGTTCATTGGCTCTTCTGTTGAGATCGCGAGCTGTCGCTATATGAGGCTCATCTCCTTCCACTGCAAGTATTTTGGCAAAGTCTCCATCACCAAAATAGTCCACTGTCATATTAGCAGCTTCAAGTCCAGTCACATAAGCTTTTTCCTAGCACAAAACATATATCCATGAGTACAATTTCTAGTGACTATGAACCATTTTCTGACATATAATCCCCACACCTTTGAGAAGGATCCATGGCGGTTCACTATCCAATCACCAGCAATAAACAAATTTGGAACAGAAGTTGTTCCCCGCACTGTGTGCTTGTAAGAACCTGCAGGCAATGGTTTAGTCCAAAGACTCAAGTTGATATTTATCAGAGGTAGTTTAACCTGAGAAGCACACAGCATCAGTGTATAATTAACTGTAGGTTTAATAAGACAATATGGACTGTAGTATGCCCGTCTAGGCATCACGAATCATTATTGTGGTTACGATAACTTGGTTATCCCCACAAACAGATAGAAGTATTTTCTCTTTAGGAACATACATTACAGTAAGATAAAATTTATATCTACCTGGAAGAAAGTGCATTGCACATCTAGGAGATCTTCTGACCAATTGTTGAATCACAGTGGCCCCCTCAAAATCGTGTATGCATTTAATAAGGCGTGATGAAGCTTCAGAAACAATCTGTTGATCATTCAGTGGCAACAGATGGCTACCATTATACTGCAAATAAATGATACTTCCAAGGTTAAGATACATTATGTCAGAACATGCTCTCTGTTAGTATAGAGTTGATTGATTATGAATTGAACATACAAATTCAGCCTCCACAACTGTTCCTGGTTCGTCGCTGTAATCATCATATACAGAGGTAAGGTCAAAGAATGTCCAGCCCGATAAATCATCAAAGCTGGAACAAATGTTAGCAACCTTTGGAATCGTGACCTGTCATTTACATATCACAGAATAATATCATGAGCATATTGTGAACATTATCGTTAGTCGACAAAGTGTATGGTGCGCTTACCTTTTTGTCAAACCATAATTTTACGGAGATCACGTCAATTGTTGACAGATACAGAAGATCGGTGAATTCTTGTCGTGACTGTAGAAACGGACTACATAATGTGGTGGTCATAAAAGCTCGTAAATAGTTTTTAATATAGATCGGAATTTGTGAAACCTATGGCTCCACAAATAACTAATTTCAAAGCAATCTTATATCTCAAAGCAACTAAATGTAGGCATCTAAGCAATAATGGCCCAGTAGGCATGGAATAACCACTCCAGGATTAGTTACCTGTTCCGAATTATAGATTGTAGAGGTGAGAGTCCAGTGGCCAAAACAAATGCATCTGCGTCATATACCTCCTCGCCACAGACAACTCCAGAGACACATTCGGTGTCCTTATTTATCATCAAACTTGTTGGAACTCTATTTGCAATGAATTTTAAGCCTTTCAGTTCCAGTGATTTTAGCCAAGGGGAGAAAATTGTATCTTCTACTTCCCCACGGCACAAAACAAAATCAGAGTTTTCCTGTAAAATAGGAAATTCATGAGAAATCACAATGCAAAGACATACTCCCTAAGAGTCACAGTGCAAGTCATTTTAACTCTTTGAAGGATAGTGATGTAGTCCAGGTGAAATAGGGAGTGCAAGGTGTCTCCCCATTCTGTTCTCACAGTAATGACAATGGCATGGAGGACGAGCAAACAATGTTTACTTATTTAATTTGAGTAGAGATGTATAATATGGTGAAAGCGATATCCTCCTCGAAGAAGCCACCCAACATGGCATTCTGGCAATGTTTAAAAACGTTAGGATCTGTTATTAAGTCCCTCAAATGGTCTTTGAGTTACTTAGGTTGTAACTTGGATCTTTGATGAATACTGAGTCATTTAGTTTTGTAAAGTATGTTTGTTATTTGCTCTCCAATATTATTTGGTAGTCACATGTCGGAACATTGGTGACGAAATCAATTACAGACTATTATATTTAACAGAGAAATGATGAGAGTGCATCTGTGCAGCATTAAAAAGGAAGATATGTGGGAATAAAAGTTGACCAGTTTAATTAAAGTTAGATGGGCTCCATTCGAGAAGGAAATGGAACAGGGTTAAGAAGAACTAACTTGTCGATGAAATTAATCAAAGGCATAATAGGAACAAAAGTGCCTCAAAATTAAAAGAATTATATTTGAGATTTAAAAACTACTACAGAAATTTACATTATGGCTTGGGATATCATTAAGGAAAAATGGTTAAATATTTTATCGAAAGCAGCAAGAAACAGGGGTGAAAAAGAAGGAACCTGATGGGAGAGCATATAATAATACAACATTCCCAATGTTGCAGCTGCACTACATTGCTCACCAGGAGCAAACAGGGAAGCCTGAATAGCCGGTTCAAAAACTTCCTTGTAGAGTCTTTGAGAGCACCCGAACATTTTTAAAAGCTCTCTTGCAGTCACTGTACGGAAGATGACTCATATTTCAGAACAATAAAACTGTCATAAGAACATGAGGCAGAAGTGATGTACTATGAGACAACTGGCAGCTTAAAAAGTGAATATCGTTCTCTTGAAATTTAAGACAGTAGGCAATCAAATTTCCTCACTTGTATCATATTTCCTCCAGGCAGTGTCTGTGTTGTCGAAGTCAATTACTAGACAAAAGCAAAGGAAAGTCGTCAGAAGTGAGCTTGTTAGCAACAGAGCTGGACATATGCACAACTATACCTGCAGATAGGACAGGAATTGATGTCAACCTATCAATCAAAGGAAGACTAGGGAACTGTAACAGAAAAAATCATGATATTGTGAGGTAGTATCTAGCTAGAACTGGAAAAAATGGTGAGGAGCACAAATATTTAACGCCAGCAACCATACTTCTGGATACGCAAATATTCCAAAGGGAGCTGGCAATCGAGGCTGGTCATGGAAAACAGGGAATTCGACCTACATTTAGATCAGAAAAAAAGATATTTCAGGATTCAGGACTGATGTCGGCACGAAAATCATTGAAATCAGCGTTAGAGTTCAATGTAAACGACATGATACATGCTATTCTGGGAAATCTTACGCTAACATCCATTATAAGAAACAAATCAGACAAAAAAAGACTTGAATCTGAAATGCCCAAACCATAAGTACTCGTCACTCGTCAGAATCATCAGGAGCTTTGATAAAAATACTAAAATATACTTTTAAGTGTAGTTTAGGACTTGTCCCATCTCGATACCAAATGCAGAGAAGCAACAAGAAACTTAGGTATACCGTATATCCATGTGCATAATTTTTTTAGCATGTTCAGGTCGTCACAATTCAATTCACTGAATAAAACAAGAGAAAGAGATTATTACTGCAAGTCCTTGTGGAGAATAGTACGCCGCTTTAGTCCACCCCGTGAAAGGGGAGATCCCCAGCTCATCAACCAGCGAGAAAATGTTTCGGTATGGATACCAGAACCCTAGGTGCAACGACGTCACGATGAACGAAAATTTACTGGGACAATCAGTAATGGCAGAACGAGTAGAAACAGGCGCCGACGGTGTTACAGAATAGAAGCTGAAATACCTCTGAGACCGACCTCCTCCGTCGGGCCGCTGTCCGTGGCGAAAAGCGTGACCTCGTATCCCTGATGAACGGAAACAGTCAGCAGCCGCCCCATTGGAGCGCGATAAGCTGATGATGCGCAGCCAGGAATCACGCGAGAGCGTGCGCGCTACGAATCGAAGGCGGGAGCGCGGGAGCAGACCTGTTTGACGAGGTGGTGCGCGGTGGCGAGGCCCGCCCACCCGGCGCCGGCGACGGCGACCTTCTTCCGCTGCGCCTCGGCCCCTGGAGGCGCCTCTGCCCGGATGGAGCTTCCTCGGCGGAGGTAGCTGCGGCGGCGTGAGGGCGGAGGCCACCGTGCTCCGGCCACGGGCGCGGCGGCGAGAGCCGTGTACCAGCACATTCCCGGGGATCGCAAGAGTGTGGGGGACGAACGAGTGGCCTGGTTACTCAGGATGAAAGTGGTAGCGGCGCCCATATAGGCCACCCAGAAAACGTCTAAACGGCGTAAGTGGATATCCACGAAATTTAAGTGGCGTACGTGGATTAGCCCACCGAGCCCACGAAATCCACCGGTCCTCACTCTATTCGCTCACGCACGAAGGCACGATTCATCCCACGCCATGCCATAGCTCAACCACGCCGCCGGCGATTTCACGACGACCTCTGGCCGTCAGCCCGTCTCCGCCCACCCCAGCGCCCCCTCGCCCCAGCCTCCCGCGTCACCGCCACGGGTCTCCAACGCCGGATGTCGTGCCCTAGCGTCGGACGGTCGGTGCTCCCTATTCTCCATCGTCGCATCTTCGTGCTCCTGGTCACCATCCTCGCGGTCTCCGGCGACCTCCAGCACGTCTCGCGCTGAGCATACTTAGGTAACTCATCGCTCTCATGGCTCTGCCTCCCACCCCCCACGAGCTCCCCACTCTGGCATGAATTTCTTGGCACCGACATGTGCATCTATGGTGGTGAGCGAGAACGGGGATTCGCAAGAAGTGAAGAAAGACTGAGAGTGTGAGAGCTCTTTTCAGTAGCTAACTAACCAGATCGCTCAGTATGGTTTTTTTTCAAAGGACGGAAAACACGCAGATTAACTTCTAGTGTTTGGAAGGACTTCAAACCTATTTATGGTCGTGAAAAACTTGTCAAAGCTCAATGCAATCATTGTGATGAATTTCTTCCAGTCGGACAAGGTGTTGGTACAAGTGGTGTGCGTAGGCACTTGGACACATGTAGAGTAAGGTTAGATTTAAACCTCATTGTTCAAAAGTTGAACTCTTCAGTTTCATCTCATCATGCATCTCCGCTTAAAAATTGGGAGTTTGATCAAAAAGTATCTCGAGCACTACTTGTAAGAATGATAGTTCTGGATGAAATGCCCTTCTCCATAGTTGAATATAGTGGCTTCATAGACTTCGTCAAAGGTTTGAATCCCTTATTCGATATGGTATCTAGAGTTACTATTAAAGATGACTGCATGAGGGCTTATCATGACAGGAAGTCTCGGTATTGTGCTGGGTTTAAGAAATATGCTGGCAGGGTGTCTTTGACTACTGATATGTGGACATCTAACCAAACTTTAAGTTATATGTGTATAACATGTCATTTCATCGATGCAAAATGGAAGTTGCAGAAAAAGATCATAAGGTTCTGTATGCTAGAGACTCCCCACAATGGTGTTGCTATTTTTACTCTTTTATTGAAGAGTTTGCAAGATTGGAACATAGAGGACAAGATTTTCAGTATAACAGTAGATAACGCATCAGTGAATGGTACCATGATTGATAACCTAAGAGAAAATCTTGTGAGCAAGAATTTCCTGCATTATGAAGGAAAATTACTTCATATTCGCTGTGCATGCCATGTTTTAAATCTTATTGTTCAAGATGAGCTAACAGCGATGAAATGTGTGGTAGATAATATAAGAGAAAGTGTGAAATATGTTAAGAGTTCTCAGCTTCGTCTCGATAACTTCAAAGAAGTAGTTGCACGGGTTGGTATTTCCTGCAAACTTCCTTCAATAGATGTTTCCACACGGTGGAATTCTACATTCCTAATGTTGGAATCAGCTTTTCCCTTCCGTAAAGCATTTCACACTATGGGGAAAGAGGACACCAACTACAAGTTATGTCCGTCCTCCGAAGAGTGGAGAAGATCTGGAAGAGTTTGTTCCATGCTAAAAGTTTTCCGCACAGCCACGGAAGTAGTCTCTGGATCATCTTACCCTACAACAAATCTGTACTTTCATCAAATATGGAATGTGAAGGTTTTGTTGGAGAAGGAAGCATCAAGAAAGGAATCAAAGGATCAAGTGATCCAATCAATGGTTAAAGCAATGCAAGAGAAGTTTAACAAGTACTAGACAGAATCATATTTGGCAAACTCTATTCCTGTGATTCTTGATCCCCGCTTCAAGTACGGTTTCATCGAGTTTTGACTGCAGCAAGCCTATGGATCTGGTGCTGCATACCACTTGGGTAAGGTAAAAGATGCACTTGACAGCCTCTACAAGGAATACTCTGCAGAAATGTCGATGACGGTGAATGAATCAACACAAGGAGAGAATATTGATGAGCTTGTGATGGAAGAAAGTAACTCTCTAGCTGATTGGGACAACCATTTGAGCAAGAAGCAGCGACAACCTACCAATGAGCTTGATAGATACTTGGAAGAGGAACTGTTCCCTCGCAAAGAAGATTTCGATATACTTCAGTGGTGGAGCCTTCATTCTTCAAAGTACCCTGTCCTTTCTCGACTAGCGTGGGATATTCTTGCTGTACCAGCCTCAGTTGTGCCATCAGAATCAGCTTTTAGTACAGGACAACGGGTTGTTAGCGATTACAGAAGTAGGTTGGACATTACAACTGTTGAAGCCTTAATCTGCTTGCAGGATTGGTATAAACATCATTGCTCACTTGCTGATATTGTGGAAGAAAATGGCAGCTAGAGTTAGAATGAATCTCCTTTGCTTTGTTGTTTCGAGATGCCATGGTATTGTACTATGATATATAGTTGCTTGTGATTTTTATGCTGTGAGAGTCTTGCTAGATTGGTGCTGCAAGTTTTGGTTGGTGAAAACTGTAACTAATTTGTTTATGTTTATATAGACATGATTTCAAACAAGTGATGATTTGGTTATAACATATATCGATTTGTTTCTTTCCCTTTTCAGGTGTTGCATATTCTTGGTAATTCTCGGATACCTTAACTTTGTTCAGTTCTCCATCAGCGAATGGGATTTAAAGACATGAATTTGTTTCGTCAGCAGCAACATCGGTTCTGAAGCTCCATTATCTAAAAAGTGCAGATTTTCTAATTGACAAAGTTGGTATAGCTTTGGAATATATCTGAGCCTTGAAACCTGTCACTTTTGGTCTTGTAAAAGTTGTACGTTGTCTATGATTCCCAATGTGATACCTTTAGTATAGAGTTCATTGTTTCATGTTGGCAATTTTCTGTGATTTGTTGGAATAATGACTGCTGCTAAATTTGTTGGAATAATGTATGTTATTTCAACATGTTGAAGATGGAACTGGTTGACTTGTCTGAATTTCTTCCGGTTGAAATTTTCTGCTATTTAAACCTGGAGGTGGCCTTGATTTCAAAAAAAAAATCTGGAGCTGGCCTCAAGCATCGAACATGCTGGCTGTTGTTATTGCGTCAGCGAACTGTGCGTACAACAGGCCAAGAGCACACAGGAGCTTGATGCGGAGCATTGTTCCGAGCACGCTAGGAGCTACGCGTATAGCAGGGCAAGAGCAGAGGATGCGTTGCCCCACGAACTATACGACACCACGAAACCCACCCAATTCCCACTTCCTAATATATGGCTGCCATTTAGTCCAATTAATTGTTATATGGCTCAGGTGGACATGTCCACAAACATTTACATCCTGACTGGTTACCCCGCGAGGTGTTCGCACAGGGCACGCCAGTCACTTCAGCCTCTCTGACAATTTTTTAGGCTGATATAGTGGGGAAGACACATGCATCTAGACATGTTTTAGTGCAATACCTTGCACTAAAACATGTCTAGATGCATGTGTGTGGAATAGCTAGAAAGTTTTATATTTTGATACGGAGGGAGTATATATTATTAGTATATGTTACCGCCTCTATTGTGGGGTAGTAACTTATATATGATGGTGTCATGCAAGACCTCATTTATTAAGTTATACACACAATTTGTCTTGGAGTGTGTGATGTTACGGTAACTACCTATGTTATCATAAGACTCTCTTTACTCATTTAATGACATGTCATATCACCAAATGCCTATGTGGCATTGCATGTGGTTGCATGTTACTACCTTAGTTACTCCCACTATGGCTAGTCTTATGTAAAGAGATTATGTAAAGAGAAACTTCTCTGATATTTTTCATTCTTTTTCTCAGGGAATCATCGAGCATTTTATTCCTCAGTTACAGGACTAAAGTCAGCTAAAACAAGATGTGAGGCACATAGTACCCAACAAGCGGTACTCCCTCCCATTCTTAAAAAAAAAAACTCCGTACCAAAGTCCAAAAATGTTAAAACATCTTATATTTTGATACGGAGGGAGTATATAGCTAGACCATATGCAATCCTTTATTCTCGAGCTATCTTATTCGAAATAGGTTTTCGCCTTATTTTATAAATAAAGAAATCACGACCATACATGAAGTTGGAGCGCAAGAAAATGTTAGGGTACCAACAAACACATACCCAACAGAGACATGCCCAATGATGACCCACAAGTATAGAGGATCGCAACAGTCTTCGAGGGAAGTAAAACCCAAATTTATTGATTGGACACAAGGGGAGACAAAGAATATTTATAAGCCTTAACAGATGAATTGTCAGTTCAGCTACACCTGGAAATAGACTTGCTCGACACAGTTTATCAGTAGCAACAGTTTTATAGCAGTAGCAGTAGTGAAATAATAGCAGCAGTAAAATAAAAGCAGCAGTAATAATTGAAGTAGACAGCAGGATTAAAATACTGTAGGCATAGGGATGGATGAACGGGCGTTGCATGGATAAGATAATTCATATAATAGTCAAGCGTAGGGCATTTGCAGATAGATAATAATAAAGTATCCAGGTAATAATCAATCATAGGCATGTGTTTCGTATTTAGTCGTACGTGCTCGCAATGAGAAACTTGCACAACATCTTCTGTCCTACCAGCCCGTTTGCAGCGGGGCCTCAAGCGAAACTACTGGTAATTAAGGTGCTCCTTTTAATAAAGCACTGGAGCAAAGCATTAACACTCCGTGAACACATGTGATCCTCACATTACAGCCATCCCCTATGGTTATCCCAATTGCTGTCACTTTGGGGCCTCGGGTTCCGGACAATCATATGTGTAAACAACTTGCAGATATGATCTAAAGCAATAATTATCCTCATGATTCAATAACATGTTCAGATCTGAAATCATGGCACTCGGGCCCTAAGTGTCAAGCATTAAGCATAACAAGTTGCAACAATGACATAAAGTACTAACAACGGATACTAGGCACCATGCCCTAACAATCTGATATCTATTACATGAATGATCTCATCCAATCCCTACCACCCCCTTCAGCCTACAGCGGGGATTACTCACACATGGATGGGGAATCATGGATGGTTGATGGAGAGGCGCCGGTGATGATGATGGCGATGATCTCCTCCAATTCCCCGTCCCGGTAGGGTGCCAGAACGGAGTTTCTGGTCCCCGAAATAGGGTTTTCGGTGGTGGCGGAGCTTTGGAGTGTTTTCGGGAAAAACGTCAATCCTCCTGACGTTTTTAGATCAAGGGCTTTAAGTAGTCGAAAGGGGTCGCGAGGGGGTGACCGAGGCGACCACACCACACCACGGCGCGGCCCACCCCTTGGCCGCGCGGCCATGTGGTGTGGGGCCCCTGTGGTCCGCCTCCGTCTCATCTTCTGGTTCCCGGTATCTTCTAGAAAAATAGGAGCTCCTGGATATTTTCCGGGAATTTTCTCGAAACATGACTTTCTGCACAAAAACAAGACACCAGGGCAATTCTGCTGAAAACTGCGTTAGTCCGTGTTAGTTGCATTCAAAACACACAAATTATAGGTAAAACAACAGCAAAAGTGTTCGGGAAAGTAGATACGTTTTGGACGTATCAACTCCCCCCAAGCTTAGTTTATTGCTTGTCCTCAAGCAATTCAGTTAACAACTGAGTGCGATAAAAGAAACTTTTACGAACACATTTGCTTCATATGATGTAAATATTCTCACTATATGATCAAGTACTTAGGCAATTCATAATAAGGAAATGTAGATAATGCCACCTAGTAGCTATGTGAACTATGAAAAGATACCAACACACTAAGAATAAATAACATGAAATAAGTCTATCTGCAGGATTGCAATGTTCATAATAAGATATGACAAAGTGGTAACTCGCTTGCCTTTATTTGTAGAGCAAAACATAAATGCGAAGGCACCTCTGAAGTTCAAGTGAAGACTAGAAGTAAAAATATCAAAGATAAGAGCATCAAAGTTATACCACAGTTAACCGTATTCTGGGACAAGCACATTACACTAAGAATGACAGTTATGCTCTCGAGAGGGTGCTCAAAGAAAGGATGGTGACTTAACATAAAAATAAAAGATTGGCCCTTCGCAGAGGAAGTAATACGTCTCAAACGTATCTATAATTTCTGATGTTCCATGTTGATATTATACCAATTGTTACATGTTTTATATACACTTCATAGCATTTTTATGCATTTTCTGGGACTAACCTATTAACAAGATGCCACAGTGTCAGTTCCTATTTTCTGCTGTTTTTGTATTCCAGAAAAGCTAGTCTGGAAATATTCTCGGAATTGGACGAAACTTGGACAGAACCTCCTATTTTTCCAACACGTACACGTAGTCCAAAGGAGAGACGGAGGGGAGCCATGAGGCAGCCGCACCATGGGGCCGCGCGGGCCCCCCTGGTGCGCCGTGGGGTGGTGTGGGCCCCACGGGCGTCTCCAGCCGCCGCCCTTTCGCCTATGTAATCTTCCCGACGCGAAAACCCTAAAGACCCGAGTCATTATCCACGAAAAGTTCCAAAGACGCCGCCGTCGTCAACCCTAGCTCGGGAGGGTTCAAAAGCTCTTCCCGGCACCCTGCCGGAGAGGGGAATCATCACCGGAGGGCTCTACATCACCATGCCTGCTTCCGGAGTGATGCGTGAGTAGTTCATCATTGGACTACGGGTCCATAGCAGTAGCTAGATGTTTGTCTCTCCACTTTATGCTATCATGTTAGATCTTGTGAGCTGCCTATCATGATCAAGATCATCTTATTGTAATGTTACATGTTGTGTTTGCTGGGATCCGATGAATATTGAATACTATGTCAAGTTCATTATCAATCTATCTTATATGTTATTTATGATCTTGCATGCTTTCCGTTACTAGTAGATGCTTTGGCCAAGTAGATGCTTGTAACTCCAAGAGTGAGTATTTATGCTAGATAGTGGGTTCATGCCTCCGGTAATCTGGGAGAGTGACAATAACTTCTAAGATTGTGGATATGCTGTTGCCACTAGGGATAAAATAACCGATGCTTAGCTTAAGGGTGCGCCGTTAGGTCTAATGCATTTGTTTACATTACGCACATTACTTAATGCGATTATCCGTTTCTTGCAACTTAATACCAACGGGAACTCGGATGACAACCTGGCGGTGGATTATTAGTCATAGACGCTGTTGGATAACGGTCTATGTATTTTGTCGTAATGCCCACATGAATATCATAGTAATCATCATGTCATATATATGCATTGTCATGCGCTCAATATTTTGTCAATTGCCCAGCTGTAATTTGTTCACCCAGCATGTTAGTTATCTTTTATGGAGAGACACCACTAGTGAACTGTGGACCCCGGTCCATTCTTTTACACTGATAATACAACCAACTGCAAACATTGTTCCTTTTCATTCTCTGCAATTTACTACTGTTTTCCACACCATACATTTAATCCTTTGTTTTCAGCAAGCCGGTGAGATTGACAACCTCACTGTTTCGTTGGGGCAAAGTAGTTTGATTGTGTTGTGTGCAGATTCCACGTTGGTGATCGAGTAAACGGCGCCACCAACAACCTTCAGAAGTGATTTTTTGCTCCTACTGGTTCAATTAAACCTTGGTTTCATACTGAGGGAAACTGCTGCTACATTGCTTCATACCTTCCTCTTGGGTCTCCCAACGAACGTGCGATCCACGTCATCAGGAAGCAGGGATTAACATGTGATAGAGCTTTTTATTTATAAAACAGAGCTAAAAATATGTTTTGGGAGGTGGTTGTTCCTGTCAACGAATGGCAATAGAGTTTTTGTTATCTTCCATACTAAACAAGTTGAGAGCGGTTCCGAGTTATTGATATTAGGCATTTATAGCATGCACTTTTATATAGTATGACACTCCTCCCAACCTTTGCTTTTCACAAACCATGGCTAACCGAGTCCTCGGGTGCCTGCCAACAATCACATACCATGGAGGAGTGCCTATTTTTATTTTACTTTTAGATGTTATAATGGTCTAACCAGCTCTTTGCAAAATTAGTGACGAGCAGATGAAGCATGCAAGTCGGTGAACTTAATTTAGTATGGAAGATAACAAATCCAACTACTACATCCTCATGAGCTAAAAACAGTGTCACAAAATGAGAAGTATTTTGAAGGTTTTAAAGGTAGCACATGAAAATTTACTTGGAATGATTCGAAATACCATGTATAGGATTTTTTGGTGGACTCTTTGGGATAACTTGGTTTTTAAGGATTTGGAAGCACGAGCAGCATTCCCGCTCAGTACAAGTGAATGCTAGCAATAGACTGGGAAGCGACAATCAAGAGAGCAATAACCGTCATAATCATACTTGCGACAGAATAAAATTAACGGAGGCATAAAAGTGATACTAGAACTCTGAGGCAAAATAAATCATCAAGTCTTAATTGACTTTTTGTTTTTCAGTCATGAGCATGCGTGAGCATGTGCCAAGTCAATTCAAGTGAATCATTCAGAGGAGGATACCACCATGTCATGCCCTTTTATGAATAGAACAATGCAAGCAAATATCTATATGACATGTTATATACTATTAGTGAATTGGAACTGATCATATGACAAACATGAACTACTAAGCATACATTAAATAACATTGCCCCTCATACGAATCAGCTAAGCATATCCACATGAGTGAGTATATGTACAAAAATGAAAACAAATAGAGTTCATACCAGCCTCTCACCACAACTCGAGTTGTCATAAATCGTCATTATTGCTTTTCACTTGTGTGGCTTGAATGATATGAAATGATAACCAAGCTCTAATGGAGTCACGGAAGATTGCTGAACTCTGCAACAACTATACAAAACCGAAGAGAACAACAAATATTTTTGGGTTTTCGATTTGAAACGAACAAAGAAAGGAACAGACAATAAAGAAAAATATTTTTGGATTTTTGAATACTAACCGAAGCTAAAAGATAAAGCAAACCAGTACTAAAAGTACACGAGAGGCAAACAAAGAGAAATAACAGAAATATTTTTGGTCTTTTTGGGTTTTGGAAAATAAAATCAAAATAAGAAACAACAACGAAAAAGAAAGAAACTAAAACATGGATATACAAAGTACCAACAGAATATGATATATAAGTGAGTGAGATGTCAGTGTACCTCCCCCCAAGCTTAGGATTTTGGCCTAAGTGGAGATCAATCATCCCATGTCGGCCAAGCAGTGGCGCCTCCAGTGTATGACGAAGAAGGTTCCTCGTCCTGGTATGACCTCGAGGATGCACCGGTGTAGTACACGGTATAATCCTCAGGGGCGCTTCGTACGTGGGTTGCTGCTGCTCGGGTAGTGCTGCGAGTGGAAAGCAAGCGCACTCATACGTCCAAAACGTATCTATAATTTTTGATTGTTTCATGTTAATATTATGCCTTTGACACTTGTTTTTATATTAAGTTTATGATTTATTTGGACTAACCTATTAATAGTTGCAAAAGTGTACAATGTTCTTGTTTTACTCTTTGATGTGTAGAAATTATCAAAAATACAAAAGCAAACCTTGTTGGAGTCGAATTGGGACTTTCCTGGAATCTGTCTGAAAACGTTTTTCAAAGATGGGCTCGTTTGGGCCCGAAGACGGCGTCCCACGGAAGTCTCGCCGAAGATAAAGTTGCAGAAATTTTTTACGGCGAACGTTCTAGACATAACATTCGCCTGATTCCGAGTCCGGACGGCCGAGATAAGCCCGATTTACTCCAACCCTAGATGGGATGACGTAAATCCGAGAAGCTATATAAAGGGAGGAAACCTAACTCGTGGAGAACTCCTCCACCCACGAATTGCAGCCACCAAAAGCCACGTTTTTGCCTCCCCATGGATCCCATCTCCATGGGGTAGGGCTCCCAAGAAGCCATGAAGGAGGGAGGCTAAGGGTCGGCTCTCCCCCATGATGCCGGCGGCGGGGAAGGAGCTCCCCGCGCCGCCGCCCTGCGCCACCGCGCTGCCTCTCCGCCGTCTTCACCGCCATCTCCATCACCAACTCCTCCTTGTATTCAGTGGTTCATCCTCCCACAAACCTCTGTACCGTCCTATGTAAACATGTTGTTTGATGCTATAATATTTATCCTATGATCTATGACATGTTTGTGTAGTTTATTTGTCTTTTGATTGCTTGGTTGAATGTCTTTGGTTCATTAGAGTTGTATGTTGATATGGTACTGTCCTTTGGTGTCCATTATACTTGTGCGCGCATGGATCAAACATCACGGGGTTGGTAGTATTTGTAAACGAAGGGGGGAGTCCTGCCGGAGTGACAGAAACCTAAGGGCGCGAACCGATTAGTTACACGTATGGAGTAAGAGGACCTTAAACTTAAGGCTATGGTTGGGAAAACCTTAATGCATTGTTAGTATTCGCGGATGCTTTCTAACAATCTAATCATATAGTACTTGTAATCCCAAGTAGTGGAGTGCATGTATATTTAGCCTCTCCCACATAGAAAACTGCATCGAAGACAATGAACCCGATATATTCGGTAATTAATTTTGGACAAAGCCATCACAATTACCACCACTTTTCCACACTCATGGTACTGTTAGTTTATGGTTAATTAGTGTACTTTATTGCTGCAGCACTAATATTTACTTTCTTGTATTTATTATCTTGCAAAGCTATCTCTCATACCCGTATTGTTACTCTAGTATTATTTCCTAGATAAAATAAACGTTTAGTGTGCGTAGAGTTGTATCAGTGGTTGATAGAACTTGAGAGAATACTTATCCTACCTTTAGCTCCTCGTTGGGTTCGACACTCTTACTTATCGAAAAGGCTACACGCGATCTCCTATACTTGTAGGTTATCAAGACCTTTTCTGGCGCCGTTGCCGGGGAGCAATAGCGTGGGGTGAATATTCTTGTGTGCACTTGTTTATTTTATCTCTAAGTAATTTTTATTTTTATTTTCAGTTTTAAGTTGTTTTGTATCTTAGTATGGGTAGGAAATACGAATTATAAAAAAAATTAGTTGTACTTGTTATCTAAAAACGTTTTCAAAAAGAGAGTGATTGGAAAGATGAGCAATGGTTAAGTGGGGTTCGACCTTGGACACTTGTGTTCATGCCTATGAAACCAAAGCAAATATTTCCATGTTAGCATCTCATCCAAAAACATGTAAATATTGTGTATATACCTCTGTACATGAAAGTAATATGATAATAATAATCTCTAATTAATTAGAAGTTGATAGTTTTACTTTGCTGTCCAGAAACAGATTTTCTGTGCTCCACCGTATTAAATG
The DNA here is from genome assembly GCA_947311845.1 of Poa pratensis. NCBI lineage: Eukaryota > Viridiplantae > Streptophyta > Magnoliopsida > Poales > Poaceae > Poa > Poa pratensis. The sequence goes on from CAMZMU010000128.1 coordinate 94,362,924, forward strand.
TTTAAAATCACCAGAACGTGATCTTGATCTGAAATTTCTTGAGTGCAAAGTAATGCTTATTATCTTTCTTTCATTAGACTAACTTTTGTGATTTGAGTTACGTAGCTGTCTCGAAAAATTCGATATTCACCGACTGTTCAATTTAGACAGATTCCTGTGCTTCACTGTAAAAAATCGTGATAAATCTCAGAATAGTATTTTGACCTGAAAATTTTTGTGCGTAAAACTGAGATTATGATCTGCCTTTCATTAGTTAAAAGTTTTTTTGATTTGAGCTATTTAACTATCTCGTTGAATGCCATCTTTACGGACTGTCAGTTTTGACAGATTTCTTTGTTTATTCAATATTGTACTTGGTGTTGTTAGTTTCATTAGTTTTTCGACGGACAACGGAAATCATGAACATCTTAGTATATACAGTGGCTAATGTTGAGTAAAGATTATAAAACTTGTCAATGCTTGAACATGGGTGGATTTTATTTAATGAGTACTAACCCTACTAATGAGTTTTGTGAAGTTTTATGTGGATGTAGCCTATAAGATCTAATCAATATGGTGATATAAGATGAACAAGAAGACGCAAGAGCTCAAGCTTGGGGATGTGTAGTTACATCCCAAGAGCATATTCAACAAGATACAATCATCTAAGCTTGGGGATGCCCGAGTCATCCCCTATTCATCAACCAACATGAGGTTGTCTCGTTCATACTCTATATTACCCGTCCACATGATTTGTATTGTCTTAACTTGTATTATAATTGTTTTTATATGTCTTGGTTTTACCTTCTTTAGTTTTATTAGGATCTTTATTTGGTTTTTATTGCTTCTTTACTTTCACTTATAAATTCAAAACAACAAAAATATTTTCTTTTGTTTTGTTTCTTTATTTGGTTCTTTCTTTGTATTCTAAATAGGTTTTACTTTTGATTTTTGTTTAGAATTTTTCATTGATGTAGCTAGCATGTTTAGGTCTTGCTTAGCCTCTGGTCTTTTAGTTTATCAAAAATAATGTACCAAGTTTTACCCTTTTAGCTTAGTTGATGCATATGTAAAAAGTGATTTTTTCTGTTTTCGGTGTCTACTGCTCATTGCGCGATTTTTCATATTTTACTGGAAGCTCTAAAAATCACGAAACAATTACTGATGTTGTATCACCGAATCTTCTGCATGCACAAAAATTGGCTAAAATTTCGGATATGTTTTAGAGCACCTAAAAATTACGTTTGCCAGCTGCTGTTTTTCTGGACAGATTCTGACTTTTGTTGCAAGAGTGGCCTCTTTGCGTTTTCGTTTGATTATTAATGGTTCTTACCTTTCATTTAGAAGTTGGCCATTTAAGCAACCTTTCTGTAACTTAAAAACAAAATTTGATTTGGTTTAATAGCAGCACTTTGGAAGTATTATGTATTGCAATAAGTGCCTAGCTGAAAGACGTTAAAGAAATGCGCTTATGGGAGGCAACCCATTATTTTTATTTCTGCAAAAAAAATTCTTGAGTCAAGGAGTTTGTTTACTTATGTAGCAACTCCTTTGTATCTTTACTTTCATGCATTGTTATGCCAAGAGTAGTCTCTAATGATAAGATGTTGCTAAAATTTTGATTGCTGCGCAGGAACAGATTTTTGCTATTCACTGTACGAAATTCATAAAATCACCAGATTGGGAATTAAATCTGAAAAAAATTGTGCGTAATCCTGATATATGTATGCATCTTTCGTTAGTTAAAAGTTTTTCGATCTGAGTAACGTAAGTGTCTCGAAAAAATTCGTCTTTGAAGACTGTTCTGTTTTAGACAGAATATGTCATTTATTTTGCATTCTCTCTTTTACTAGTGTTAAGTGGAATTCTTTTTTGGGTGGAAGAGCTTCACGTAACATCAGTGACTGTAGCCAATATTTAAAATAACGGTCATATTGCGTCCTTACAGAACATGTGAGTTTTTGATTGTACACTAACCCTCTAATGAAATTTACTTTGAGTTTGGTGTGGCGGAAGTTTTCAAGGGTCAAGAGAGAAGAGTGATATAATAGGATTAAGAAGGGTGAAGAGCTTAAGCTTGGGAGGCTCCCATGGATCTCCCAGCATATTTCAAGAAGACTCAAGCGTCTAAGCTTGGGGATGCCTTGGGGCATCCCCTTCTTCATCGTCAAAATTATCAGGTCATCTCTAGTGAAACTATATTTTAATTCTTTCACATCATATGTGCTGTTCTTGGAGCGTCTGTATCTTATTATTTATCTTAGCATCAAACACCGGTTACATTAATAAGTTGATCGTCACATATTTTATTTATCCTATGTTTTCAATGTTTACTTGGTTAGTGGATTATTTGTTGAAACTTAAAAATGATGCGTGAATAATACTGTTTAGTGGTTTATGTTTTCTTATGGTTAGTCTCAACTAGCTAATAGTGCATATTATGTTATTTTGATATTGACATGCATTGTATTGTTCATATGATGGTATGGTATTGTTGTATCCTCCTCTGAATGATTTACTTGAATCGACTTGGCACATGCTCACACATGTTCATGACTGAAAATAAAAGTCAATTAAGTCTTGATGATCTATTTTGCCTCAGAGTTTTAGTATCATTTTATGCCTCCGTTAATTTTATTCTGTCACAAGTATGATTATGACGGTTATTGCTCTCTTGATTGTCGCTTCCCAGTCTATTGCTAGCCTTCACCTGTACTGAGCGGGACTGCTGCTCGTGCATCCAAAATTCTTAAAACCAAGTTATTCCAAAGAGTCCACCATAAATTCCTATGCATGGTATTTCAAACCATTCTAAATAAATTTTCATGTGCTATCTTTAAAACCTTCAAAATACTTCTCATTTTGTGACATTGTTTTTAGCTCATGAGGATGTAGTAGTTGGATTTGTTATCTTCCATACTAAATTAAGTCCCCGACTTGCATGCTTCATCTGCTCGTCACTAATTTTGCAAAGAGTTGGTTAGACCATTATAACATCTAAAAAGTAAAATAAAATAGGCACTCCTCTATGGTATGAGATTGTTGGCGGGCACCCGAGGATTCGGTTAGCCATGGTTTGTGAAAGCAAAGGTTGGGAGGAGTGTCATACTATATAAAAGTGCATGCTATAAATGCCTAATATCAATAACTCGGAACCGCTCTCAACTTGTTTAGTATGGAAGATAACAAGAACTCTATTACTGATTTGTTGACAGGAACAACCACCTCTCAAAACATTTTTACTTCTGTTTTATAAATAAAAAGCTCTAGCACATGTTAATCACTGCTTCCCTCTGCGAAGGGCCGATCTTTTATTTTAATATTGAGTCACCATCCTTTCTTTGAGCACTTCCTTGAGAGCATAACTGTCATTCTTAGTGTAATGTGCTTGTCCAGAATGCGGTTATCTGCGGTATAACTATGATGTTTTTACCTTTGATATCTTTACATCTAGTCTTCACTTGAACTTCAGAGGTGCCTTGGCATTTATGTTTTGCTCCACAATTAAGGGCAAGCGAGATATCACTCTACCTGTAACATCCCAAAAATATTATAAGTATTATTATCCCAAAAATGAGAGCCAACAAAAACTTTTGTTGATCATTATGTGTTGTTTGCAAGTTGTTGCTTGTGGTAATTATTTCTTGTTGCTTGTGTTGCTTGTTTGCTTGAATTGATAAGATGAAATACAAAAGCAAAAATGAAACAAGAAAAATAAAAGTGACAAGTGTGTCACCCAAATTCTCCAAATAAGAAACTCAAAATTGTTTCAAACAAAATTCAGAGGAGTGGTGATGTAAACACTCCCATTTTGATTCTTACTACTTTCCTTCTCCAATACTATTTTTAAACTAGTTTTAAAATTGTAAAGTAAAATCAATTTGAAATAAACCAAAATACCAAATTCAAAACCCTATGAATGAAAATGATTCAAAACATTTTATTTTGCAAAGCCAAATTTTTGTGGAGCTTCTACATGTTATGGGGAGGCCCCACAAATATTTGCAAATTTTTCTAAACAAGTTAAGTGCCCTAAATAAAATCCTAAAATGCTACTGGACTAAAAGAAATAAAAGAAAACAGAGGAAAAAGGAGACAGGGGGGTTTTGGCAAAAATGCCATCCCCTACCTTTCTCCCCTAGCTCACGGTCGCCGTCGCCGTGTCGACGCTGGGCGCCGCGCTCCTCGCCGTTCCCAGGCCCCCCAGGCCCCCCAGCTCGCGCCGTGCCTCTGCAGCCTCTGCTCCGCAGAGGAGAGCACTTGAGCGCTCTCGCTCGCCCCGACGCCGCACTGTCCCCCTCTGCTCCGCCGAGATGAGCCAGACGGCGCTGGCCAAATTTGACCCCCTCTCAGCTCCCCGACACGCACCGCTCGCCGTAGCTGCTCCTAGACCACGCCCAGACCTCGGAAGACCTCACGACGACACGTACCTCGCACCACCGCCGCGGAATCGCACCTCTCCCGTGCGCCATGGACGCCGCCGTGCACCGCGACCACCATGGACCGCTCCCACGCTATAAAACCCCCTCCCGACCCCTCTGGAAACTCCACACCACCCCCACTCCCTCTCCCTCGCTCCAATTTCATCTGTGCACCGCTAGGAGGACGGGCACTGCCGCAGCCACTGCCGCGTCGAGGTCGAGCATGGCCGCGACGCCACACTACCTCATTCTCTCCTCTCTAGCCCGTACTCTCTTCCTTATGGACACCGCACTCACCCGAGCCCTTTTGCCCTCTTTTTTGTGCACAGACGCGTCCCCGTAGCGTCGCCGGAGTTGCTGCCGCGCCCGTGGAAGTACAGCCACCTCGCCGTCGCCGCTACACGCCGTCCCAGCAAGTGCAGCTCGCGCCACGACCTTCCCCGAGCCTCCGCCGTCGATTCGCATCATCACCACGACCTCCCGAGCCCCTAGGTGAGCTAATCACCCACCTCGCCGTCGCCGGAGCTGCAGCGCCGCTCATTTTTTGACGCCGGCGTTCGTCGACGACGTGGGCTAACGTGGGCCGTTGGATCTAAATCCAATGGCAACGTACCCCTTCGTTTAGATGTTAGGCTGACGCGCTGGCCCCACCCATCAGCGTTTTATTATTTTCCACGCGTGCACTGTGTCGCTGACGCGTAGGCCCCACATGTCATACTTTGAACATTATCCAGAATAGTAAACTTTTCAAATTTAAACTCCTCTGAGAAATCAGTATTGGCATCAATTTAGAAAACCAATATCTCAAGATTTATAGATCCAAATAAATCAAATCCAATTGTTCTGGAAAGCTTATAAAATTGTTTAACCAACCCAAGTGGTCTCATCTCATTTAAATAAACAGTTAAAAAGTATTATTAAAAATACTACAGAAGGTTTAAAATATAAACTTGTTTGTTTCTGATACTCTGTTAGTCCAATTAATTCCAAACCAATTTTGTTAGCTTAGTACTGCCATGTATTGGCTTCCCTATTTTTGGTAGAATTATTTGTGCAGTAGTAATTGTTTAGTATAAAGTTGAAGTTAGAGAACCCTTCTGCACTAAAACATTTAAATATGTTTAATGGTTAACCCAAATGATTTAGGACCAATTTTGTTAGATCACATTTAGTCATGTTTAGTAACCCCTAAAAGGATTTAATTTTAGGAGCAACAGAACTTATTTGGTAGCCAAAACTTGGTTATTAAGTTACTGGATTAAAACATTTGTGTAGGGAGTTTGGTAACTCCAATTAATCCAAATCAAATTGGGTTGTCTTCTACACATCAGTAGCTTTCTCTAGAAATTTAGTTTGTATTTTTGTGACCAACAGAACTCAAGTTTGTATTTATTTGTTTATTAATTAGACGAGAACGTTGTCGGATTTATCGAGGAAGGAGAGTTTGTTGAATCTGAAGATCAAGACCAAGGTCACTTTGCCGAGCAAGGCAAGCTACTCTCTGAGCTTGCACCCCAAATAGATGCATCTACTTTGATAACATGTTTTACTTTTAAGGCAAAGATTTATAAAACCTTTTTCAAAAGTATATGAAACTTATTTTGCCACCCTATGTAGAAATATAAGATAGTTTATAAAAATTATAGGTTGGGAAAAATAAACATGGTTTATTCAAACTCCTTTGAAAATATTTGTGTGATTATGGAATACCGAGATGTCGGTGTTGGAATGGAGAAGTGGAGAATGGAAGTGTTTATGAAAAATGCACAGTGTGTCCTTGTACTTACGTCAACCAGCCGATACCCTGTGTGACCACATTTACCCACATATGGGAAAAGGGCGTAGTCATATAATTTGCTCATATTAGTATGGGATGCCTCAACAACGAGGATGACCTCGTTCCATGAGGGGATGGTCATGGTGACCTACCCCTGACCTAGGTCCTGGCATCTGAGGATGGGGGATTGAAGGGTTCGCTCGCCGGGCAGAACTACGAGTCCTTACACTTAGGTTTTCCCGACGGGGAATCTGGACTGGGTGTCGATGGAAAGGATGATAATTTCGTAGCGGTAGGATCCTATACTAGCATGAGCAAAGGACATGCTATGGTCGGCGGCTTACTTCGCATACACCCTGTATGGCGAGACGTGGCGGACACGATGAGCTGCCGGATGGATGTGGGAAAAGCGCGCTAACTCTGCAGAGTGTAAAACTATTCGAATAGCCGAGTCCTCGAATATGGACAGTTGGGAGGCCTTACTTTGACTATGTGCAAGTTTTTGGAAAAGCTTTTAAGTTTAAAAAGAAACTGAAATGGAGATGGTGTTACACAGCTATACCAAATGGAGTGGTATGAGTTGTTGAAATAAATGGACCATGGTGAGCCATGGTCAGAAAAAGGAGGAGTTTTGGAGAAACAAATAAGATGGTGACTTCTTTTAAAGATAGTTATAAAACTCTTCTTACCTTTTTCAATAAAGATATAGAGATGTTTTAAATAAATAAAAGTATGAAAGTAAGATAAAACTAGTGCATACTCATGTTGGGGTAGTTTGCGAGTACATTCAAATGTACTCATATTGGTTTCGTCCCTAGCTATTGTCCTAGCCAGACTACGAGGAGGAGCACTACGCCGAGCAGGAGTATGGCGACTTCTACGCAAACTAAGGATCTCCACAAGTCAGCTGCCTGTCGGGTCGTCGTCGTTAGAATATGATGTTTACTACGCCGTAGCTTCCGCTGATATTTTGGTTTGTCCCTTGAAGGCACCTATGTAAGACTTGGTCTAAATGACCGTTTATGTAAGACTTTTAATTTGGTATTGTAATGGATTTAAACTTTGGTATCCAATTCGGATTGTGTGCAACGACAGACTGATCACGGGATCGTTGTGTTAAGCATAATCGGGTATCTTTGGACAGCTAATCCAGGGTCCCCACAGACTTGGTATCAGAGCCATCCTGACTTTAAGAGACCTTAGATTAGCATGGTCGCTAGATAGAAGTTACAAAAGTTAATTTCTAAAGATAAAGGAGTGAAGTATTTTCGAAAACTGCTTATCTCCAATCCTCTTACTTATGCAAAATTGTACTCTCATTAAATATACATTTTCTCTGTATCCTTAAAATTTTGCACACTAAGCTTAAAATTCGACTCACTACATTTAAAATTTTGATACACTCGTCAGCTCACTAACTTAAAACTTTGCTTAAAATTTGTAGATGGCACTCCATTGGACCGAGTTCGTTCAGCTTGGGAAGGACAGCAAGCTGACATTCGAGAATGACTTGTTCAAGTTGAGCAAACTGTTAGGTCGCCCGCTCCAGAGTTCAAAGGAGCTTAGGTTGACGTTCACGGAGTTGGGAGACTGAGTTGGCTCATCGAGTCGTCAGTTCGCAGGAACATCAAGTCTCCCAGTTCCAGGATGATCATCTACACCACCAAGGCTTCTACCTGGGTTGATGGTCTCTGTACTGCCACACAGAGGTTGCTGGCCTGACTTTGTGAGGAGCACAAGGCGGAGTTGGCAGACTCATGTTTCCGGTTCTACGGGAGGCGAAACAGTGACGGACACCCTACTCCTACCCTTTGCCACCCGATGTTTGGGAGCTACATCATGGACATGGAGCTCTTACTTCAGCACACCCAGGATGATCTGATGCGCACTAGAGTTTAGCTTCACTTTGATCGCATCTCGCTTGTTGAGAGTCGCGATAATGAAGAGAAGCTGCTGGAGGAGAAGGCTGCTCTTCTCACGAAGAGGGCCCAGCTGAGGAGGACCATCATGAAGCTCCGTAAGAAGGTGGCAGAGCAGGACCAGCTGATCGAGGAGCTAGAGCACCATACTGATGAGATGGAGGAGGAGGGCGAGGATCTCCGCAAGGAGAACAACGCTTTCCTCAGTGACGATGATGACTTCCTGGAGGAGATGGATTGTGAGGAGGAGGATGAGTTAGTTGACGAGGAGGAGGAGCCACTCGAGGCAGTACTCGAGGACGAGGAGGAGGATCCCGAGGAGCCACCCTACCAGTCAGATGCTGACGTGTTAGAGCTGGAGGTTCCACCTCAGTAGGCGAGTGACTTGATCACTACTACAGGATTAGGTTGACCCCCTATCGCTAGTCGAGTTGAAGTAGTGGTTCTTTTGGAGACCAGATGCTATGTATCTTAGATGTAAGGCAATGTTGTAAGCTTGATGTTGTAAGCTTGATGTTGTTGTGAACTCCTTGATGTGATGTTTGTGAAATATAAGTATGTTTGTCTTGTTTGATCTGTGTGAAATATTTTCATATAAATCCTTAAAATTAATTAACCACTTGTGAAATCGTCTTTTCCTTAGCCGAACTTTTCTTTGCCTTGCCTCTTATACCCGGTGTGCTTCAGGATGCCGCCCCGTCGTGCGGAAGGAGGAGCACCGCCACCACCGGACCCAAACCCTCGCCCAACTTCTCGCGCTTATCATGGAGGAACGTGAAAATGCCCGGCAGGAGCGCCAAGCTCATCTCGCTGCCCTGCAGCAACTCGCAGCCGCTTATAACAACAACAATAACAATAACAATAACAACAACAACAACAACAACAATGGTGGTAATGGCAATGGCGATGGAAACCAGCGATCCACCTTAGGCGATTTTCAGAAGACCAACCCACCTACCTATTCCAAGGGACTTCACCCACTAGAGGCCGATGATTGGCTTCGCACCATCGACAACAATCTGGAAGTTGCTGCTGCGGGAGAAAATGAGAAAGTGTTGTATGCAACCCACTATCTCGCTGGACCTGCACGAGCTTGGTGGGAAACTACCAAGGCTCTCCAGCAAGCTGGTCATGTTATCAACTGGGCTGAGTTTCAGGAGAAGTTCCGCAAGAAGCATATTCCCAGCGGACTTATTGAGAGGAAGAAGGATGAGTTCCGCAAGCTGAGGCAGGGAAGTAGAGATGTGGTCGGTTATCTGGATGAGTTTACCGACTTATCTCGGTATGCTCCTGATGACACCGACAAAGAGGAGAGAAGATGGAACGATTCATGGGTGGACTTCATGATGAACTACAGTGTGCTCTGGTTATCCACGACTTCCATGATCTGGAGTCACTTGTGGACAAAGCCATCCAGCTGGAGACCAAGCGCAAGTCTATGTTTGAAGGTCGCAAGAGGAGGATGAATGCTCAGGAAGGTTCGAGCAGCCAGAAGCCTCGTATCTTTCAGCAAAACTGTCGTGGGTTTGTCACGTCAGGTGTCATAGATGACTTCGTAGGTGTGGGATTACGCGAGTCAAGCATCTCCGAGCTTGGGATCGCAGGAACAAAGATCAACACAGATTTACCCAGGTTCGGCCCCCTCAATGTGAGGTAAAAGACCTACTTCCTGCCTACCCTAGATTGGTATTGATATGATAATCGAGGTGTTACAATGGAGGCGATCCGATCTGGTACTCGCCGTATGAGCTAGGGTTTAGGGCTTGATAGCTTGACCCGCTCTAAGTCCTGCGAGTCCTCTTTATATACACAGAGGCTCGCTAGGTTACAAAAGGAAACTTCCCCCATAAGGAATACGTCCACAGAGGCCTACTCGGAGACTACTTGGTCTTCACGTCCTCCGGGATATGTCTTCTAGATCTTTCCCCTTATGGCGGTTCAATATTGGGCTTGCTCCCAAGTGGGCCTTTGTCCGTGCGAGTAAGTAAGTCGCACTGGGCCGCGGGTTAATCCAGAAAGTATTCCCCCGACATTAGCCCCCAAGTTTAGCTTGGATTTCGAGTGAAGGCTCCTTCGTCTTAACAAACCCCTGAGCCGCGCACATGAATTATCCCAGCTGAACTCCAATTTTCTTATTTCCAATCTGCGACTTATAACTCTTCTTGGCGGCTCAAGAACGCGACTTAACCTGCCTTGACGGTTGATTTTCAGATCTAAACGTCTTCCGCATCTGGGTTATTTATCTTGGCTCATCGTTTTCCCAGCGTTCTGCATCAAGTCCTGCATTACGCATCCGCTGCTCCTTTCCGCCGCCTCCAATCTCGCTTCTCGTACTCACAATCCTTCGGTGGAGATCTCCATCATCTGAGAAAAATGTCTCGCCGCAAGTGCAACTGGGAAGGCTCGTGGGTCGACGAAGATTTCCTGGAATCCCTATCTGCACGGGGCCTTCTTCCGCCAAAAGATCAATGCGAATGGCGGGCGGCTGGTGAGGAGGTAATCCCAATCCTCAACCAGGAGAAGTAGTGATTTTTGCGGAGCATGTTGAGCGCGGGTTCAAGCCCCCGGGCTCTCTCTTCTTCCGCTCCTTGATGCAGCGGTTAGGTCTCCGCTTCCATGATATTGGCCCTAATTCGATGTTGCAAGTGAGCAACTTCCACGTCCTCTGCGAAGATTATCTGGGTATCCCGCCTTCAATAGATTTCTGGCTTGCTCTTTTCAATTGCAATAGTCAAAGGGAAACCACAGATGGTCCTTTTCTCCAATGCGGCGCCATTTCCTTCCAACGCCGTAGGGGTAGTATTTCCCAAAACTAACTCTTGCCAAGAAAATCAAGGATGGCAAAGGACATTCTTCTATTGTAAAAACACTTCTCCTGAGGGTGAAATTCCTCTTCCTCTTTGGTCTCCTCTTCCCTTCGAGGCTACCGATGCTCTGTCTTCTAAACCTGATCCTTCTTCGTTGCCCTTTATCGAATCCCTTCTAGACAAGGTGAGAGCGCTGACACTCCATGGTCTCACTGGATTAGATCTCATATCTTGCTGGACTAAGTGGCGAGTTCAGCCTGTGAGTCGCCGCTCGCGGCTTATGGTGGATTTCACTTGTCATGCAAACGACGTCGATCGTACTTGCCCTGAAGATTGGGACAAAGGGGAGTGGATAAATTTCATTCGCCGAGTGACGGACGAGGATATCGACTCGTATGATAACGTCGGACTTGCTCCCTTCTGGGCTGAGCACAAGCCTTTTGTGGTAATGTTTACTTGTCACCTGTTTCCTCGAAAATTCCTTCTCCAAAATTAATTATTTCTGACCTGAGCTCCTTTTCAGATCGATCCCTATTTCTGGGTTCTTCCTCAGAGGACGTCGACTTGAACCAAGGAACCGCGGCTGAGTCGTCAAAGCAAGCCGCAGCCTTTGGCGAAGATACAGTTATGCACGAGGGTAGTGCTTCTGAAGAGGAACAACAAATGGCCGACGCTCTTCTGTCCTCGACTCCAAATACACCTTTCCTGGAACTTCCTGAGGTGCCTCGCAGGTCCTCGAAGCGTATTTTATGCCAGAGCTCAGAAGACCCCGCGCAGCCTGAGAAACGTCGCAAAGCCTTGGCGTTACTAGCAGAAACAAGAACTGCCAAATCTTTAAAACTCGCTGATCCCAACAAGGCTACTTTTTCTTCCGAGGCTGTTGCAAAGGATTGCTTCTCAATAAGCTCGGGTAATTGTTTGCGACTCTCTCCTTTTCTTTTTGTGTTTACGTATTTTGGCAAGGAATTGCTGATCACCACTTCTTTTCATACTCTGTAGGTTCAGATTTGCAAGGTTTATCTTCTCCTTCCTCTGGTTGCCTGATGAAGAGTATCCGTGTCGCCTCTGGGTATGGTTCGCCTTCTTTTCAATGTTGCGGCTCTGCTAGGTCAGCTTATTAACCCATCAATGTTTTGCAGGGCCATGTCTGAAGAGGATACCAAGTCTAATTCCCATCCCACTTCTTCTCAGCAGCTATGAGCGAGGATGATGCTGCTGATGAAAACGTGGGAAACAGTAATGGTGCGACTCATCCAAGGCCCTCCCTGGAGGAAGGTATTGCAGATGCGGCTCCTGCCGCGACTCCAGTCGCAGCTCCATCCGCAACTCCTGCTGCTGGTAGGGTATCCACTGAAATAGAATTCCAGCTCCAGGAAATAGTTCCAAGTCAATTGCAGATGCCATAATTGCTGCTGGAGACAAGCATGCTGCTCTGCTGCGCGGCTTAGTTGAGCAATTTTCTTCAAGTCGCCAGGTACATATACCGTAGCCCCCAAGGATCAAAACCTTGTGTCATCGCACGGGGTGTTGATTCTTTTCCTGGCTTCAAATCTCGAGCCCCCAAATTCCTGGATAATTTACCATGCGTTTTGCTCTGTTTATTTTCAGCGTGAACTGTCCTTGCTTGATGCTTCTGGCTCAATAAAGGGTAAAGGCATTTCCATAGACCATCCTGAAATGATGCAGTCTCGCCTGGAGCAGCATAATGAGGTCATTAGGGACCAAGATCAGGAAATAAAATCTCTCAAAGGTCAACTCGACTCCTGTGAAGAGCAATTTAAAGAACTTGAAGCCGATATGCAGCAGCGACTCATGGAGAAAGACGAGTCATTAGATCTTTGCGAGAAGGGCTGACTCTTAAATCTGAATTGATTGATCGCCTGAAGGGAGACCACGCAAAGGAACTCGCCGCGCGAGATGAAAAATATAACTCGCTGTTCAAAGCCTTTGAGGGTTTTGGCTCCATGGTCAAATCAGCCGTCCTGCAGCTTGCTGGTTGTCTTTTATTCCTTTAATCATATATTTTGGGTAACCAACGTTAGTCTCTGACTTGTTTCTTGCCTTTTCTTTCTTGACATAGGACCTGAGGCCCCAGTGTCCCGCTCCAATTGAAGGATCAACTGGTATATCTGTCTGACTTCAGCCAGCGCTTCTTAAAGGTTACCAAGGAAGTTATGACGGTAATCTCTCCTGCGACTGATGGCCCAACATCTTGCGAGTATTGGATAAATAAACTGCTCAAGGCTCCGCATTATGTCTCTGATTGGAAACGATCCTCTGCTCGCGCCGGAGCCGCGCATGTCTTGACATTGCTCGAGCATATTATCCAGAGATAGATGTTGGCAAGGTTGCTCGCCACGGCCTGGCGATGAGCGCGGATGATACTGAACTGCCAATAAGCGAGTACTTCGATATCTGGAAAGGGATGCGCGGATATGCCACAAAATTTGTTGATAACTTAGACTTGGGCACTTATCTCGATAAATTCAATCTTGATGGGAGCAAGGTGTCAAAGGAAAAGTCCTCAGGAGCTGAGTCATCTCGGGCTGCCACTCCAGCAACAGTATCTGGTGGCCCTTCTGCCTCGTCTGGCGGCGCCCTGATTATTAGGACACCTGCGACTGCAACTGCGAGACAAGCCGCGCCAATTCCCACTCCTGTAGCTCGGAAGAGGAAAAATAAATAATGTGGGACATGCCCGTTAGTCTGTAAGACATTCATGTATTATAAACAGTATTTTGGTGACCTATAAGCAGGTTCTTTTCATGATAATTCCATTAAGTAGACGCTCGCGCGGCTCAGTATTTCCTAGGAACATGTGTGTTCAGGGTCGAGAGCGGCCATGATAGGCAATCAAGCTCGATTGACGCCACACCCCAGTACTTTGGCCGCATAATGCAAGACGCTTCTAGCTTAAGGATTGCCACTAGTTTGGCAAAATTTGAGGTGCGATTGGTACTCGCGATGCTCGTAAGGAGCCCTCAAGGGTCAGTGATATATGAAATTCAAAAGACTCAGCGACTCAATGATAGTTGAGGCGAAACGACAAACCCTTGAATGTCAAGGGTGCCGGCTTTATTTCATAATCACTCGATGTTTTACAGGGTGTTACAGGATGATGCAGGCCCTTTAATGCGGGTTTTCTATTCCCCGCAGGCCATGCATACTTGATACTCATCGCACTTAGTTGCGAATTAATACTCCTAACGGAGTGGGTTGAACACCTGATTGGTTCAATTTTGAGTCGCTAAAAGCGACTCGGGTCGAGCATGATAGCTCCGATGTATGTCTCATGTTGAAGCAGAGAGCAATTTGTTAGGCGATTAGCCGCACTGAGCTGCGACTTATGTTGAGTTGAGTTTGCTTTGTAAGGACTCACGATAACTGAGCCCTTTGGCTGGGGTTGTTGATCGAGGCTGGGTCTATGCACATGCGCCATTCTTGTCTTCTTTTTGTATCAAGCGACCTCTGGGGCATTATCTTGCTGATGCGCGACTTCTCGGTGGGTATTTACCATCCGGTGGCTGCATCCTGTTGGCCGCTTCCGCGGTACCTCCAACGCGACTCGTTTTGAGCTGCGATTACCGATCTGCGACTGATATCCATGTGAGGAGTTGGCGATGCAAGCTTCTTCTGCGAGTACTGAGCCTGCGTTCTCGCATTCTAACGCTCTCTGCCTGTCTCCATATATTGTAATAACACCGTTTGGTCCTGGTATCTTTAACTGTAGGTAGACGTAGCAGGGGCGAGCGGTAAATTTGACATAGGCTTCTCTTCCAAAGATCGCATGATATGAGCTTTTGACTGCTACAACCTCAAAGTCTAGGAGCTCTGTGCGGAAGTTCCGCTCTGTTCCAAAGCTAACTTCAAGTGTTATCTTTCCGATTGGTCGCGTAACAGCTCCTGGGATTATGCCTTGAATTTCTTTCCTGGATGGTCGCAGCCTCGTCTCGGGTATATTCATTCTTCGGAGCGTGTCTTGATATAGGATGTTTACTCTTCCTCCTCCGTCCATTAGGACCTTACTTAACTTGTATCCCGCGACTTCAGGCGTGACCACCAGAGCTGGCTGTCCTGGATCTCTTACTTCTGGGGGGTGATCGCCGCGACTCCAAATAACCGATTGCTCTGTCCAGCGACGATACCTTTCTGGCGTTGAAATCTGACCGCTCTTCCGGCTTCCATCCGTTGTTTGTACTTCCACTGTATGAAACTGTCCTATGTTTCTTCTAGGTAAAACGTCAGGCCCTTGACGAGAGCTAGATTTATTCTTGTGCTGCATCGATTGCTGCGAGCCGTATCTGGCGTGTCGCCTTCTTTCCACCTCCGGTAATAATGACATTGCGCCTTTGTGTGACCCGCTGGCCTGCCATCTCTCCTGCGATGTAAGTCGCAAGGCACGTCGAAGATCCCCTTGCAGTTATTAGGGAGTAAGGCCTTATCACTCCCTTGCTCCTGCATCTGGTGTGCGCGATGTTCAGTTTTCGCGACTTGCAATTTCCCTGTTGGGTTCTGTGATAAGCCGCCTGTCCCTTTATCTGTCTTTGCGTACTTGTCAGCTGTTGCCAAAAGCTGGTCGAAACTATCAATCTTGTGCTCAGCGCGACTTAATTTGTGCACCAACGGCTCAAATCTACAGTTCTTTCTCATAGCTTGTATTGCAGCTTGTACTGTTAAGTTTTTGGCGGAGCCAAGGATCTCCGCGATTCTCTTGATCCAGTCGCCGCTTGATTCGTCCTCTTTTTGAATGCATTGTCTAAGGTTTTTCATGTCTTCTGTTTGGAATCTGCTGATGAACTTGTCCTTCAAGTCTTCCCATGTGCTTATTGATTTTGATGGCAGCCTTAACAGCCAATCCCTAGCTTCTCCCTGTATTGCCAAGTGGAAGTATTTCGCACGTATTTCTTGAGTCACATCAGCCCCTGTTATGCTTGCCTCGTAATCTTCTATCCATAAGGCAGGGTCTTGGTCACTGCGATAGGTGGTGACTCGCTGCGACTCGTCGAAGTTCGGGGGGAAACGAGTGAGCCGTATTTCCTCTCCAAAACATGCTGGTCCTTTCAATAATGAATAGGAGTTTACTGGCGCTGAATCTTCATCTGAATCAGTTTCAATCTGGGATGGCTGAGTCGCTCCGGACGTCCGTGACTCGCCTTCTATCTTCTTTTCTTTTTCCAATGATACCTGCAAACCTGCTAGCTGGTTGACCACTTCTTCGACGCTGCACCTTTCTCCTCCCCATGATACCTCGTTTTGCGGCTCATTGGGCGTGACTCCATACATATTTGCTTGTTGTAAAGCAGCGGTTTGCAGTAGGTCGATCGCATAGCGAGCTTCCTTATCAGCTCGTGTGTCTCCAACCGGTGCTATCTTTGACAATATCCCTATCGCGGCGTGCACGTTGCTCTCTGGGTCGCCGTGGAACTGTGATTTCATCTCTCCTCTGTCCATCTTGATCTGATGTTTTTGCTGCCAACGACGGAGTCGCCACTCTTCTTCTTGGAGTTTCTTGCGCTCAGATGTCGTCTTGGTTCGGACCGCCTGGTGCTTTGGCTGGCAGCGACGGAGTCGTCGACCTTCTTCTTGGAGTTTTTCGCGCTCAGCCGCGAGTCTTTGTGCCTCTTCACAGAGTTCCGTCCTGATAGCTTCAATCTCTTCAATCTTGAGGTCTCCTTCCTGATTTGGTAGAGATCCCCAAACAGGTCTTGACGGGACGGGGATGGGCAGTCTTGCCGTAGCTTGTTGTAGCTCCTCCAACACGCGGACCCTGACCGGCCGCAGTTCCTTCACCGATTCGCTTCCTTGAGTCGCATCTATAGATCTGCGACTGACGGATCCGACGAAAACTTTTACTGATCCGATGGGAACAATGTATCCAAACTCGATGCGATCTGCCTCGGGTCCCCACTCTGAGTCGTCGATGAAGGGGACCCCATTGATGTCTTCAACTTGGCCGATGGCGATGTCCTTGAAGCCTGATTTCGATCCTGCGCGGAACGTGACGCTTTTGACCGCAGGCCCCACGGTGGGCGCCAACTGTCGTGGGTTTGTCACGTCAGGTGTCATAGATGACTTCGTAGGTGTGGGATTACGCGAGTCAAGCATCTCCGAGCTTGGGATCGCAGGAACAAAGATCAACACAGATTTACCCAGGTTCGGCCCCCTCAATGTGAGGTAAAAGACCTACTTCCTGCCTACCCTAGATTGGTATTGATATGATAATCGAGGTGTTACAATGGAGGCGATCCGATCTGGTACTCGCCGTATGAGCTAGGGTTTAGGGCTTGATAGCTTGACCCGCTCTAAGTCCTGCGAGTCCTCTTTATATACACAGAGGCTCGCTAGGTTACAAAAGGAAACTTCCCCCATAAGGAATACGTCCACAGAGGCCTACTCGGAGACTACTTGGTCTTCACGTCCTCCGGGATATGTCTTCTAGATCTTTCCCCTTATGGCGGTTCAATATTGGGCTTGCTCCCAAGTGGGCCTTTGTCCGTGCGAGTAAGGTAAGTCGCACTGGGCCGCGGGTTAATCCAGAAAGTATTTCCCCGACAAAAATCCCAGGCCTGCTTATCGTCCACCCCAAGCTCCACGCCCCAATTTCCCTAACCGCCCAAACAACTTCAACCGTCCCAATGACAATAACCGTCCCAGAGGAAACTTCAACAACTTCAACCCCAATGCTAATGTTGTCTGCTTTGAATGTGGCAACAAAGGTCACTACTCCAGAGAATGCCCCAATCCTAAGAGGAATGCTCAGCGCCCCAATGCACCGAACAATGGTCAAGGCCGCAATGGAAATGGTAATGGCAAGAATGCCGCACCCCGCGGAAATGCTGCTGTTGTCAAGGGCCGTCTGCACCACATCAATGCTGAAGAAGCTGAAGAAGCGCCAGATGTTGTGTTGGGTACGTTCCTTGTCAACTCAGTACCTGCAACTGTTCTGTTTGATTCTGGTGCCACCCATTCGTTTATTACCGAAGAGTTTGTTTCTAAGGGAGGTTTAGTCGGGAGCCTTTTACCCAAACCCATGTTGGTACAAACCCCAGGATTAATAGCCAAAACGAACCTGATGTGTTCCGAAACCCCCATAGAGATTGGAGGAGTAAAGTTTGCAGTCGATCTAATTATCTTAGGAAACCAAGGCATAGACGTTATTCTTGGAATGGATTGGTTAGCCAAGTATCACGGTCGTATTGACTGTGCCCGAAGAGCTGTTTCTCTCACTTCAGAAGATGGAGTTGAAGTGAAGTATGCATCTGAGACCAGCCAGACCCAACCCGGATGCCATGAAGGCATAGCTCGACCCACCCTAGATGAGATCCGTGTTGTTCACCTATTCCGAGATATTTTCCCTGAAGAGTTGCCTGGTATGCCGCCAGACCGGGATATTGAGTTCATAATTGAGCTTATCCCAGGAACAGCCCCCATATCCCAAAAGCCTTATCGGATGAATCCGGAAGAACTGGTTGAGTTGAAGAAGCAGTTGGCAGATATGCTCAGCAAAGGTCTAGTTCGTCCAAGCGCTTCACCTTGGGGATCACCCATAATTTTTGTGGACAAGAGAGACGGTACCACACGCCTGTGTGTGGATTATCGCAAGCTGAATGACGTGACCATTAAAAACAAGTACCCTCTTCCCAAGATCGAGGATCTGTTCGATCAAATGAACGGAGCCCGAGTCTTTTCCAAGATCGATCTTCGGACAGGTTACCATCAGTTGAAAATCAGAGAGATGGACATTCCCAAGACCGCCTTCACCACTCGTTACGGTTTGTTTGAATACACCATGATGTCTTTTGGTCTGACCAATGCCCCAGCCTATTTCATGAATCTCATGAACAAGATTTTCATGGAGTACCTCGACAAGTTCGTGGTAGTTTTCCTCGATGACATCCTTATTTATTCCAAGACCGAAGAAGAGCATGCTGAACACCTGCGTCTAGTTTTGGAGACACTCCGAGAGCACCAGCTGTATGCCAAGCTTAGCAAGTGTGAGTTTTGGGTCAGTGAAGTGGCATTTCTCGGACATGTTGTATCTGCCGAAGGAATTTCTGTTGACCCCGAGAAGATCCAAGCCATTGTTGACTGGTTAGCCCCAACCAGTGTGACTGAAATCCGAAGCTTTCTCGGACTCGCCGGTTATTACCGCAAGTTCGTTGAAGGATTTTCCAGTATAGCCAAACCCATGACCCAACTGTTGAAGAAGGACAAGAAATTTGAATGGACTCAGAAATGTGAAGATAGTTTCCAAGAACTGAAGAAGAGACTAACCTCAGCCCCAATTTTGATTATGCCAGACGTCGCCAAGAGTTTCGACGTGTATTGCGATGCATCACGCCTCGGACTTGGTTGCGTTCTGATGCAAGAAAGCAAAGTTGTGTCGTATCTGTCCCGGCAGTTGCGACCGCATGAAGAGAATTACCCAACCCATGACCTGGAGTTAGCTGCTGTTGTTCTTGCTCTTAAAACGTGGCGTCCCTATCTTGCGGGACATCGCTGTGAGATCTATACGGATCATAAGAGCTTGAAGTATATTTTCACCCAGAAGGAGTTGAACCTGCGACAGAGGAGATGGATGGAATTAATCAAGGACTATGATATTGGAATCCATTATCACCCTGGAAAGGCTAATGTAGTTGCCGATGCCCTTAGTCGCAAACCCTGCACCCTGAATGCCTTGATCCAAGCCGAACAGCCAGCCTTGTTCAAAGAGTTCAAAGATTTTGGACTAGAACTTGTTAGCCATGGTTATCTCGCCAATTTAGAGTTAGCCCCAACCCAGATGGATCAAATCAAAGAAGCCCAAAAAGATCATGAAAGCATTGAAGAAATTAAGAAGAAGATTTCCCTCGGCAAAGCGCCCGGTTTTACCGAAGATGCTGAAGGAGTGCTGAAATTCAATGGTCGTATCTGTGTGCCCAATGTCACGGAACTTAAGGAGTTAATCCTGAAGGAAGCCCATGAGACCCCTTATTCAATCCACCCCGGCGGAACCAAAATGTACCAAGACCTTTGAGAAAGATTTTGGTGGCATGGAATGAAGCGAGAGATTGGTTCTTTCGTAGCCAAGTGTGACATCTGTCAGCGAGTCAAGGCTGAACATCAGCGACCCGCTGGATTGCTTCAACCTTTGAAAATTCCCGAGTGGAAGTGGGATGAGATTGGAATGGATTTTATTACCGGACTTCCAAGGTCCAACCGAGGCCATGATTCAATCTGGGTCATCGTTGATCGACTGACCAAGGTTGCCCATTTCATTCCCGTCAATACCACTTATCGGGACATCAATTGGCCGACCTGTATATTTCCAGAATAGTGAGCCTACATGGTGTACCTAAGAAGATTGTATCTGATAGAGGCACGCAATTCACTTCAAGATTCTGGAAATCCCTTCATGAAGCCCTCGGAACCAAGTTAGCATTTAGCACCGCTTATCATCCCCAGACCGATGGCCAAACTGAACGAGTGAACCAGATATTGGAGGACATGCTTCGCGCATGTGTTCTATCCTATGGTTCCAAGTGGGAAGATTGTCTTCCGTTTGCAGAGTTCTCGTACAACAACAGTTATCAGTCCAGTCTGCAAATGGCCCCTTTTGAAGCCCTTTACGGCAAGAAGTGTCGTACGCCCCTGAATTGGTCCGACACCGGAGAAAGCAAATTGTTTGGACCAGACACCCTCCGTGAAGCTGAAGAGCAAGTTCAGCTTATTCGTGAACGCCTCAAAACTACCCAATCCCGTCAGAAGAGTTACGTTGACACCAAGCGATGTGACCTGACCTTCAACGTCGGAGATTATGTTTATCTCCGAGTGACACCCCTTAAAGGAATGCAACATTTCCATGTCAAAGGAAAATTAGCGCCAAGGTATATTGGACCCTTCAAGATCATTGCTCGTCGAGGAGAAGTATCCTATCAGCTGGAATTGCCCCCGGAGTTAGGAGATTATCATGATGTCTTCCACATTTCCTTGCTCCGGAAGTGTCTCGAAGTTCCTGACCAGCCTGATGTTTTCAAAAACATCGATCACCTCTCCATCGACCTGAACCAAGACCTGACTTATCGTGAGAGGCCCCTCAAGATTCTTGAAGAAGATGTTCGTGTTACCCGAAGACGCGCGATCAAATTCTACAAAGTCCAGTGGACTAACCACTCTGAAGAAGAAGCAACTTGGGAACGCGAAGACTATCTTCGGAGCGAATTCCCAGACCTCTTTAAAACCTAAGCCTAGCAAATCTCGGGACGAGATTTATTTTAAAGGGGGAAGGATTGTAACATCCCAAAAATATTATAAGTATTATTATCCCAAAAATGAGAGCCAACAAAAACTTTTGTTGATCATTATGTGTTGTTTGCAAGTTGTTGCTTGTGGTAATTATTTCTTGTTGCTTGTGTTGCTTGTTTGCTTGAATTGATAAGATGAAATACAAAAGCAAAATGAAACAAGAAAAATAAAAGTGACAAGTGTGTCACCCAAATTCTCCAAATAAGAAACTCAAAATTGTTTCAAACAAAATTCAGAGGAGTGGTGATGTAAACACTCCCATTTTGATTCTTACTACTTTCCTTCTCCAATACTATTTTTAAACTAGTTTTAAAATTGTAAAGTAAAATCAATTTGAAATAAACCAAAATACCAAATTCAAAACCCTATGAATGAAAATGATTCAAAACATTTTATTTTGCAAAGCCAAATTTTGTGGAGCTTCTACATGTTATGGGGAGGCCCCACAAATAATTGCAAATTTTCTAAACAAGTTAAGTGCCCTAAATAAAATCCTAAAATGCTACTGGACTAAAAAGAAATAAAAGAAAATAGAGGAAAAAGGAGACAGGGGGTTTTGGCAAAAATGCCATCCCCTACCTCTCTCCCCTAGCTCACTGTCGCCGTCGCCGTGTCGACGCTGGGCGCCGCGCTCCTCGCCATTCCCAGGCCCCCCCAGCTCGCGCCGTGCCTCTGCAGCCTCTGCTCCTCAGAGGAGAGCACTTGAGCGCTCTCGCTCGCCCCGACGCCGCACTGTCCCCCTCTGCTCCGCCGAGATGAGCCGGATGGCGCCGGCCAAATTTGGCCCCCTCTCAGCTCCCCGACACGCACTGCTCGCCGTAGCTGCTCCTAGACCACGCCCAGACCTCGGAAGACCTCACGACGACACGTACCTCGCACCACCGCCGCGGAATCGCACCTCTCCCGTGCGCCATGGACGCCGCCGTGCACCGCGACCACCATGGACCGCCCCTGCGCTATAAAACCCCCTCCCGACCCCTCTGGAAACTCCACACCACCCCCACTCCCTCTCCCTCGCTCCAATTTCATTCGTGCACCGCCAGGAGGGCGGGCACTGCCGCAGCCACTGCCGCCGTCGAGGTCGAGCATGGCCGCGACGCCACACTACCTCATTCTCTCCTCTCTGGCCCGTACTCTCTTCCTTATGGACACCGCACTCACCCGAGCCCTTTTGCCCTCTTTTTTGTGCACAGACGCGTCCCCGTAGCGTCGCCGGAGTTGCTGCCGCGCCCGTGGAAGTACAGCCACCTTGTCGTCGCCGCTACACGCCGTCCCAGCAAGTGCAGCTCGCGCCACGACCTTCCCCGAGCCTCCGCCGTTGATTTGCATCATCACCACGACCTCCCGATCCCCTAGGTGAGCTAATCACCCACCTCGCCGTCGCCGGAGCTGTGGCGCCGCTCGTTTTAGGTCGCCGGCGTTCGTCGACGACGTGGGCTAACGTGGGCCGTTGGATCTAGATCCAACGGCAACGTACCCCTTCGTTTAGATGTTAGGCTGACGCGCTGGCCCCACCCGTCAGCATTTTATTATTTTCCACGCGTGCACTGTGTCGCTGACGCGTAGGCCCCACATGTCATACTTTTGAACATTATCCAGAATAGTAAACTTTTCAAATTTAAACTCCTCTGAGAAATCAGTACTGGCATCAACTTAGAAAACCAATATCTCAAGATTTATAGATCCAAATAAATCAAATCCAATTGTTCTGGAAAGCTTATAAAATTGTTTAACCAACCCAAGTGGTCTCATGTCATTTAAATAAATAGTTAAAAAGTATTATTAAAAATACTAAAGAAGGTTTAAAATCTAAACTTGTTTGTTTCTGATACTCTGTTAGTCCAATTAATTCCAAACCAATTTTGTTAGCTTAGTACTGCCATGTATTCGCTTCCCTATTTTGGTAGAATTATTTGTGCAGTAGTAATTGTTTAGTATAAAGTTGAATTTAGAGAACCCTTCTGCACTAAAACATTTAAATATGTTGAATGGTTAACCCAAATGATTTAGGACCAATTTTGTTAGATCACATTTAGTCATGTTTAGTTACCCCTAAAAGGATTTAATTTTAGGAGCAACAGAACTTATTTGGTACCCAAAACTTGGTTATTAAGTTACTGTATTAAAACATTTGTGTAGGGAGTTTGGTAACTCCAATTAACCCAAATCAAATTGGGTTGTCTTATACACATTAGTAGCTTTCTCTAGAAATTTAGTTTGTATTTTTGTGACCAACAGAACTCAAGTTGTGGAATTAAACATGTTCAACAAGTTTCTGCCATAATTTAGACCTAATTAAATAATGTTTAATTCAATTATTTTGGAACCAAATTGTATGGTTTGATGTGTGCAGTAGCTATTTGTCATGCTTATGATTGTTATGTTGTGATGTTGCTTGAGTAGTTTAGTGATTGTTTGTATTTGTTTGTTTATTAATTAGACGAGAACGCTGTCGGATTTATCGAGGAAGGAGAGTTTGTTGAATCTGAAGATCAAGACCAAGGTCACTTTGCCGAGCAAGGCAAGCTACTCTCTGAGCTTGCACCCCAAATAGATGCATCTACTTTGATAACATGTTTTACTTTTAAGGCAAAGATTTATAAAACCCTTTTCAAAAGTATATGAAACTTATTTTGCCACCCTATGTAGAAATATAAGATAGTTTATAAAAAATATAGGTTGTGAAAAATAAATATGGTTTATTCAAACTCCTTTGAAAATATTTGTGTGATTATGGAATACCGAGATGTCGGTGTTGGAATGGAGAAGTGGAGAATAGAAGTGTTTGTGAAAAATGCACAGTGTGTCCTTGTACTTACGTCAACCAGCCGATACCCTGTGCGACCACATTTACCCACATATGGGAAAAGGGCGTAGTCATATAATTTGCTCATATTAGTATGGGATGGCTCAACAACGAGGATGACCTCGTTCCATGAGGGGATGGTCATGGCGACCTACCCCCTGACCTGGGTCCTGGCATCTGAGGATGGGGGATTAAAGGGTTCGCTCGCCGGGCAGAACTACGAGTCCTCACACTTAGTTTTCCCGACGGGGAATCTGGACTGGGTGTCGATGGAAAGGATGATAATTTCGTAGCGGTAGGATCCTATACTAGCATGAGCAAAGGACAGGCTATGGTCGGCGGCTTACTTCGCATACACCCTGTATAGCGAGACGTGGCGGACACGATGAGCTGCCGGATGGATGTGGGAAAAGCGTGCTAACTCTGCAGAGTGTAAAACTATTCGAATAGCCGAGTTGTCGTGGGGTCACTCTTCGACTGCCCCACGGTGGGGACACCTGGGTCACGCCAAGCCTATCAGCCTTATGATGAGGGCCCAAGGAAGGCCCAAGGAGGACGACGTGCGGCCCAAGATGGTCGACGGATAGGTCATGCGACTCCTATCATCTTGTAAGCGCCATCGGCACCGTTCACCTGAGACCTAGCCTACCATATAAAGGCTAGGAGGGTCTTTCGTCTAAAGTAAGCTCATAGCCGCCATCACAAACCCTAGCGAGATTGCCATCTCGCCATTGTAGCCACAACTTGCCATTCAATACCAGACAAGTAGGAAGTAGGGTGTTATCCTCCGGGAGCCTGAACCTGGGTAAACGCCTTGCTTGTCAGCCGTCGTGATCACCAGCGCTCATCTCTCTCCCCCTCAATCAACCCGGGGTACACAATCCAGGGATTTGCCGAGTCCACACCTCGTCAATTGGCGTCGTCTGTGGGAAAGAACGAGCGCTGGAACCATGGTCGCACCGGCCCCATCGACTTTGAAGACCGACGTCTACATCATCAAGGAGCCAATCTACTTCGGCTCCTTCGAGTACACCTTCCACCCGCCGGCCCACCGCTCGGTGTACGCAGATCTGCATGTAGGTATGTGCCTCACCTTCGGTACCATGCACTACTTCGTAGACAGCTGTGGAGTACTCAGATCCACGACGATCGCACCGTGCGTGGTGGTAGCACCCGCATCTGCCGCGGCTGCCCCAACCACGCCCCCACCTACTGCGGAGATCGCATCTGCTGCGACTGCGACGACAGCATCTTCAACTGATGGGAAGATCGCATCCGCCTCGACTACACCGACCGCCTCCGCTGCGGCAGAGATCGCGCCCAACACAGCCACGCCATCAGCGTCTCCGTCCGTCAAGGAGATCGCATCGGCTACGACTACATCGACCACGTCGACGACCACCGCGCGAATCGAATCTACTTCGACTACCTCGATCGCGTCGCTGGCAAGGACAAGATCTGCGTCAACTTCGACTACGTCGACCACACCTTCGCGCGCGACGGAAGTCGCGCCGTTCTCACCCAAGCCACTTGCGTCTCCATCAACTTACAAGATCGTCAACAAGCCAACGCGCCCGCGTCAACGACAGCGACATCACTCCTCACGTCCGCGGCGGAGATCGCGAAACTCCAGGGAAGGAGCCTCGGCAGCGACTGTGGTATCCACCACGTTGCATCCATTTTCTGCTCCGAGCACGGCTCGGACGAAGGAAGCAGCAGTGGCAGTGCCCGGCCCATTCCCCAGACATACCCCGCGCAAGTCTTCATATCGGCCCGACGCAGGGCAACGGCGACGAACCCGCATACCCACTGGAGGTGGTCATGCCGAACCAGGTGACGCGGCTCACCATCACCGAGAGATAGCAACCAGAGCCCTGAAGCACGTCGAGGACGGCACGTACCCCCCACCAGACGCACCCCGGGAGGACCTTATGGCGGTCCAATACCTGCTACGGAAGGAAGGCGAACGACTCTGCGCAGAGAAGGCCGAGCTACTCCGACGCAAGGAGGAGGCTGACGCGACATCGCCCTTACCCGCATAGCCGTGTACCAACAAGACATGTGCAACTACCACGGGCGGCGACTGCGGCCCAGATCGTTCGTCCCTGGCGACCTCGTCCTCCGCCTCAAACAGAAGAAGGTGCACAAACTCGCCTCCCCGTGGGAGGGTCCATACATTGTGACAGAGGCAATTGGCGGCGGAGCCTACCGCTTGAAGGACTCGAAGACAGGGACAGTCTGCCACAACCCGTGGAACGTTGCGCAACTGCGCCGCTTCTACGCCTAGTCGACTCCCCATTGTAACAAAGCATACATGTCAAGAGGCGGCAGGTTCCAGACGCACTCTTTCCCTTACCAGGGTACCTGAGGGGACTGGAAGGGTTTTAATGAGGCGGCCTGCTCGAAGAAATCAATGAAGTGATTTGTGGAACAAGCTCTCCCCTTTACTTTTTAGTCAAAAAGCAACATAAACCTAGGTCGCCACCCGAAGCACTCGGGGGCAGCGCCATACAGGTCTAACTCGAAAAATCCTTGGTCGCCACCCGAAGCACTCAGGGGCTGCGCCGCACAGGTCTGACTCGAAACACCTAGGCCGTCACCCGACGCACTCGGGGGCTGCGCCATACAGGTACAACTCGAAAACTAGGTCGCCACCCGAAGCACTCGGGGGCTGCTCCGCACAGGTCTAAGTCAAACCTAGACCGCCACCCGACGCACTCGGGGGCTGCGCCATACAGGTCCAACTCGAAATCCTAGGCCGTCACCCGAAGCACTCGGGGGTTGCGCCGCACAGGTCTAAGTCAAACATAGGCCGCCACCCGACGCACTCGGGGGCTGCGCCATACAGGTCCAACTCGAAATCCTAGGCCGTCACCCGAAGCACTCGGGGGCTGCGACATACAGGTCCAACTCGAAATCCTAGGCCGTCACCCGAAGCACTCGGGGGCTGCGCCAATGCAGGTCTAACTCGAAAACCTAGGTCGCACCCGAAGCACTCGGGGGCTGCGCCGCATAGGTCTAAGTCAAACCTTGGCCGCACCCGAAGCACTCGGGGGCTGCGCCGCACAGGTCTGACTCGACACCCCTTGGCCGCACTCGAAGCACTTTGGGGCTACGCCGTACATGTCTGATTCGAAACACCTAGGCCGCACTCGACCCGCTCGGGGCTGCACCATACAGGTTTACAGAAGTCTACAAGATACAATTTACTCACTCGGGGGCTACCCCCACCTCGGCATACATACACTCATATTTCCACTTGGAAAAATTGCTTTTACAAGCTAACGATATACAACAGCAGTATACTACTCTTATTCTATAGGCTCGCCCTTTGGCGCATCGAGTGGCCCTACAAGGTGCTCACTAAAGCTCTGGACCTGATGAATCATCTGACGCGCAGCCGCAAGAGTATCGGTGTAGTCACCCTCTCCAGGCAAGCCGTCAAGCACCTTGTACAGTGGAAGATTAGGCCGGTGCATTCGAACGTACGCCAGCGCCACGTTCGCCCCGGCAACAAGTTGAGTGTGCACGACTTCCTTCAATGCACTGCCTTCACGGAACCTCTCCAGCAGCGCAGCCAGTCCATTAGGCTGCTCGTTGTGCGGAAAGTACACCCTGTTAATCTGCCAGAGGGTTTTTCTACAACCTTCCAAGAGGACAGCAGCCCGCCAGGTGCGATCCAACATTCGCGCCAGTACACTACCTCTGGATTTATTCGACCAAAACTGACGCGCTTCGGGCGAGTCACCGGCGGCTTCTTTCTCCACCCGCTCGTCTACTCGACTTTGCTCGGCCTTCTAGTCAGAGTTCACATCTGCATCAAACCTAGCACTAAGAACAGTAAAAGGATAAAGAAGTCGAAGCACAGTGCTATAAGACCAACCTTGCAGCTGCCGACTGATCAAGTCCATCTCGCCCAGCAGAAACTCCTCTCGCTGGGAGAACGGCGCAACGGGCCATGACCTCAAGCGCTCCAACTCCAACTCGGCGCTCTTCAACTTCGATTCGAGCTCAACAACCTTGTTCCTCATGAAGGTGATCACTCGTTGAACATTCACACTTCGCGCAGGAGCTGGAGGAGCTCGACGGCGACGCGAGTGGGTGCAGCCGAAGAAGTGTCCTCCTCATCGCCCGCACCAGTCGTTCTGGCGACCCCAGGAGCTTCGCCCATCTCAGACTGCCAAGTTCGACAGCGTCAAGCAAGGAAAAGAACACATTCGTTCAAGCCTAGGTATGAAAGAAGACTCGAAGGTGCAAATTCACATTTCAACATCAGCATGTTCGCGGCCAGAAGACCCGCAAAATATATAGTTCATTACAGACCAAGAACCAAAAGCAGAAGAATCTTAAAAGAACGGAGTCTACATCACAGACTCCAACTGGGAACGGCTCTTCCTAGCAGCCAACTCTGCAGCCTTGGCAATCCTCTTCTCGACGGTGGCGATCAACTTTGCAGCCAGCTGACTCGCCTGCGCCTTCACACCGCTAAGGGACGCGGTCCTGCCATCAGGCTTCCGAGGGAAGTCGCTGACAACCTTCTCAAAATCACCTACGACTTGGTGACCAAGAAGTAGCTGGAAAGTGAGCTCTGAGCCGCGTACCGTCTGAGCACGCGTGTAGTCCACCAAGGTGGTTGCATTGCCTTCGAACGGAGCCGCAAGTGCGTCGACAGCAACCGGCGATGGCTTGCTTGGGAAGATGCTCCGGTGCACAGTCGCCAAGGCGCCTCGACTTCTGCAGCGACGCCGAAGCATACGCGCAGACGCGGTCCATGAAGCCAACAGCCTCCGCCAAGCCGACATTCTCGCTGGAAGTCCCTTCTGGAGGAGCACCTCCGCAAGTCTCTGATCAAAAGAAAACCACACCCGTAAGACATCAGAAGTCGACAAAAGGCAAAGTAGGCACTGAGCCAAAATACTTACTTCCAACAACATTTGCGAGTGCGAGCAAGCGGTCGACCTGGGTCTTCTCCAGATCATTTCGAGCTTGTTCACGCTCTCGGGCCTCACCCAGCGATTGCTCCAGCTCCGCGACTCGCTTCTTCATGCTCTCCTTCTCGCCTATAAGGATCAAGAGCAGTGTTAGTCATAAAAGGCAGTCGAAGCGCCCCTCGAACACAAGGGTTCACCCTCACCATTCGCCTGCTCCAGAGCTGTGCGGAGTTGATCCCTCTCCTGCTCCATGCGAACGAAGGCTGTGGCTCCCTCCATCTGCTGGCGATAAAACGGCTGAGGGAAACACAAGGCATCAATCTACGCCCGACCATTCTAGTCATGCACATCTTCGGGGGCTACTCCCATCGGGAGCGCTGTTCGCGCACCCGATACAGATTTTGCAGAATGAGTCAAAGGACACTTACATGCTCAAGCAGCCCAGCGTCTGCCGGAGTCGCATCAGCAGCTTTCTCTGGCACGGAGGAGGTCGAAGCCTTCAAGGCCAAAGCGTCACCCGCCTAAGCCTCTTCTCCGGTCGTCTTCGCAGTCTGCTTGACCGTGGGAGCAGAAGTGTGCTCCATCTCACGAGGAGAACCAACAGCGCCAGTACGCTCGCTGTGACAAGACAATTCAATCCGAGGATTCGCAAATCCAAAAGCAAACTCGACAAAACAAGGCGATGGTTACAAGACTAACCTGACGACATACACATCATCCTCACTGCCCAGGGAGACGGAGGCCATCCTCGCAAAATCAGTCGGCGGTGCAGAGCTGAGGGGAGGCACGCCCAAAGGATCGGCCAGGTCACTCGCGTGCCTATCGCCCGAGGACGACTCGCCCGCCTCCTCCTCGTTCACACTCGCCCCTTCGCGAGCGACGAAGCCGAAGCAGAGTCGCCATCCCTACGCCTCTGCCGCTTCGCCAGTGGCTCCTCCTCTTCATCATCGTCCTCCTCCAACTCTTCACTCGGAGAGATGGCGGAGGGAATCTCATCATCATCAACCTCGTCCTCCTCAGGGAACTCTGCCTCTTCATGAGGTCCGTTCTCCATCAATGGAGGAAGACTAACAAAGCTCGAACGACCCTGTCAGCAAACAAAGCAGTCGAGTCAGGCAACAGAGGTTCGACAGAGGAAGATACAAGACAAGAATGAAAGCGAACAAATCTCACCTCGGGTACAGGGTTGTTAGGCCCATACAGCTTGACCGGGCACTTGACGTTACACGGGTCTGCGGCTCGGAGGCTAGTGATGCTCCTCACCTTCGACTCGACTTCGTCATCATCGAGCTCGGTCGGCGACGTCCGGTCGGGATCGCCAACACCTTCATATGCCCACATTGGGTGGACGCGAGTGCGGAGCGGCTGCACCCGAAGCCTGAAGAAGGTGGCAATAAGGTGAACTCCACCTGTCTCGTGCCCAAGAATTTTCAGAAGGCCACGAAGAAGCGTCAGCAAGGGCTGAGTCGCCTCCCTGTCCTCCTTCGACAGCGGGTGCGCCCACGCGTTCGTCTTCCGCAACTCGCGATCAGCCACGAAGTCGGGAAGTCCCTTCTGGTCGCACCTGATGTAGAACCATTTCTTCCGCCAGCCCTGGACGGAGTCGGACTTCTTCATCTGAAAATAGCTGGTGTCGCCACGCACCTGGATGCCGAAGCCGCCGACTGGATACACCTGCTTGTTCTTCCCCACATTCCTCCTCACGAGGAATAGCGACTTCCACAGAAGCCAATTGGGTGCGATTCCAAGGAAGCACTCGCAGAGCACGAAATAGCTCGCGATGCTCAAGACGCTATTGGGAGTCAGATCATGGATTTGAATCCCATAAGCATACAGGAGACCACGGACGAAATACAGGAGACCACGGACGACTAGATACACCTGCTTGTTCTTCCCCACATTCCTCCTCACGAGGAATAGCGACTTCCACAGAAGCCAATTGGGTGCGATTCCAAGGAAGCACTCGCAGAGCACGAAATAGCTCGCGATGCTCAAGACGCTATTGGGAGTCAGATCATGGATCTGAATCCCATAAGCATACAGGAGACCACGGACGAAATCATGGAGGGGGAACCCGAAACCCCACGGCAAGAAATCCATGAAGCAAACGCGTTCCCCCTCGCGAGGAGCGGGGAATACCTCTTTCCCGGGAGCGCGCACCATCGCCTATTCTGCCAGCGGCAGCAGCCCCTGCGCGCGGAGGGCCTCGAGGTCGGCCTTCTTCACTGACGATTTCACCCAGTCGCCGTCGGGCTTCTTCATCATGCTCGCCTCGGCGGCGGCGACGGCTCCAGCAGCAGGCTTCCCCCTCTTCATCGCGGCCTTGCTCATGGAGGGTGGAGAAAAGAAACTGGCAGAAAAGAACAACAATGGCGGAGAGCAAGCAGCGGAGATGATGGCAGAATGGGGATGGAATGAACTGTTCGCCGCCGCGGTGAAAAATATATACCGCGTGGCCAGTTAATCCAGGCCGTCCTCAGCGAAACCGCACTCCACAACATCATCTGGCCGTCCACGTGTCGCGCGGAGATAGCAACCGTCACCGGCCACGCCGCCCACTACGCACGGGAATCAAGGCACCATCATCACACCACGAAATTTTCGCGCCCAACGGTCAGTATAAAGCGGCAACCGCTGTCTCCAGTCAATATTGACAGTGAGACCGCACTGTCACGTTCCATCGGACACAGAGTGCGCCAAAAACGTCAGCGCTGACGTCAACCGCGAAGGTGTAGGAAGTAAGCCAACGGGCTGATTGAGAACTCGGACAGTTCATTCGAGTGCAAGAAGATTCAGTAAGCCAAACCGGCCGAATACACAGTAAGTCACGCGTATGCCAGTCGCGACTCCATCAGGTCGAGTCCCTCCATTACTCCCATCGGGAGCAGGCTTTTCGACTGAAGAAAAATTGAGTTTAACCTCAATTGCAAGCAATTCAGCTTAATCTCGGGGGCTACTCCCATCGGGAGCGCTGTTCGCGCCCCGAGTGTTTCAAAACAATAGCAGTCGAAAAATCACCGACTAAGGCTGTACTCACAGTATTTTACCCTGCAGTCGACGGTTCGACTAAGGAATCCTCCATAAGCCCTGAACGGCCGGAGTCGACTAATTTTACTTGTTCCTTTCAGGAACCCGACGGCGTGCCCAGGAGGAAGGAGTCCTTTACCCGACTCTACGATTCGACTAAGCACTCGGGGGCTCCTGTCGTGGGGTCACTCTTCGACTGCCCCACGGTGGGGACACCTGGGTCACGCCAAGCCTATCAGCCTTATGACGAGGGCCCAAGGAAGGCCCAAGGAGGACGACGTGCGGCCCAAGATGGTCGATGGATAGGTCATGCGACTCCTATCATCTTGTAAGCGCCATCGGCACCGTTCACCTGAGACCTAGCCTACCATATAAAGGCTAGGAGGGTCCTTCGTCTAAAGTAAGCTCATAGCCGCCATCACAAACCCTAGCGAGATTGCCATCTCGCCATTGTAGCCACAACTTGCCATTCAATACCAGACAAGCAGGAAGTAGGGTGTTATCCTCCGGGAGCCTGAACCTGGGTAAACGCCTTGCTTATCAGCCGTCGTGATCACCAGCGCTCATCTCTCTCCCCCTCAATCAACCCGGGGTACACAATCCAGGGATTTGCCGAGTCCACACCTCATCACGAGTCCTCGGATATGGACAGTTGGGAGGCCTTACTTTGACCATGTGCAAGTTTTTGGAAAAGCTTTTATGTTTAAAAAGAAACTGAAATGGAGATGGTGTTACACAGCTATACCAAATGGAGTGGTATGAGTTGTTGAAATAAATGGACCATGGTGAGCCATGGTCAGAAAAAGGAGGAGTTTTGGAGAAACAAATAAGATGGTGACTTCTTTTAAAGATAGTTATAAAACTCTTCTTACCTTTTTCAATAAAGATATAGATATGTTTTAAATAAATAAAAGTATGAAAGTAAGATAAAACTAGTGCATACTCATGTTGGGGTAGTTTGCAAGTACATTCAAATGTAATCATATTGGTTTCGTCCCTGGCTATTGTCCTAGCCAGACTACGAGGAGGAGCACTACGCCGAGCAGGAGTATGACGACTTCTACGCAAACTAAGGATCTCCACAAGTCAGCTGCCTGTCGGGTCGTCGTTGTTAGAATATGATGTCTACTACGCCGTAGCTTCCGCTGATATTTTGGTTTGGCCCTTGAAGGCACCTATGTAAGACTTGGTCTAAATGACCGTTTATGTAAGACTTTTAATTCGGTATTGTAATGGATGTAAACTTTAGTATCCAATTCAGATTGTGTGCAACGACAGACTGATCACGGGATCATTGTGTTAAGCATAATCGGGTATCTCCGGACAGCTAGTCCGGGGTCCCCACACTACCATGCTTTATTATGATCATTACAATCTTGTTGATGTTTATAAATTTCATGTTATGAGCTCTTAGTTTGTTGATACTTTTCATTAGGTAACATGATTGCTAAGTTTTATTATCCATACATCATGCAATTGTTAAAGACCTGATCACAGCATTTACAATCAAAAATTATTTTGTTATCATTTACCTACTCGAGGACGAGCAGGAATTAAGCTTGGGGATGTTGATACGTCCAAAACGTATCTATAATTTTTGATTGTTTCATGTTAATATTATGCCTTTGACACTTGTTTTTATATTAAGTTTATGATTTATTTGGACTAACCTATTAATAGTTGCAAAAGTGCACAATGTTCTTGTTTTACTCTTTGATGTGTAAGAATTATCAAAAATACAAGAGCAAACCTTGTTGGAGTCGAATTGGGACTTTCCTGAAATCTGTCTGAAAACGTTTTTCAAAGATGGGCTCGTTTGGTCCCGAAGACGGCGTCCCACGGAAGTCTCGCCGAAGACAAAGTTGCAGGAAATTTTACGGCGAACGTGTAGACATAAAATTCTCCTGATTCCGAGTCCGGACGGCCGAGATAAGCCCAATTTACTGCAACCCTAGATGGGATGACGGAAATCCGAGAAGCTATATAAAGGGAGGAAACCTAACTCGTGGAGAACTCCTCCACCCACGAATTGCAGCCACCAAAAGCCACGTTTTTGCCTCCCCCATGGATCCCATCTCCATGGGGGAGGGATCCCAAGAAGCCATGAAGGAGGGAGGCTAAGGGGCGGTGCTGCCCCATGATGCCGGCGGCGGGGAAGGAGCTCCCCGCGCCGCCCCCGTCCTGTGCCACCGCGCTGCCTCTCCGTCGTCTTCACCGCCATCTCCATCACCAACTCCTCCTTGTATTCAGTGGTTCATCCTCCCACAAACCTCTGTACAGTCCTATGTAAATATGTTGTTTGATGCTATAATATTTATCCTATGATCTATGATATGTTTGTGTAGTTTATTTGTCTTTTGATTGCTTGGTTGAATGTCTTTGGTTCATTAGAGTTGTATGTTGATATGGTACTGTCCTTTGGTGTCCATTATACTTGTGCGCGCATGGATCAAATATCACGGGGTTGGTAGTATTTGTAAACAAAGGGGGAAGTCCTACCGTAGTGACAGAAACCTAAGGGCGCGAACCGGTTAGTTACACATATGGGAGTAAGAGGACCTTAAACTTAAGGCTGTGGTTGGGGAAATCTTAATGCATTGTTAGTATTCGCGGATGCTTTCTAACAATCCAATCATATAGTACTTGTAATCCCAAATAGTGGAGTGCATGTATATTTAGCCTCTCCCACATAGAAAACTGCATCGAAGACAATGAACCCGATATATTCGGTAATTAATCTTGGACAAAGCCATCACAATTACCACCACTTTTCCACACTCATGGTACTGTTAGTTTATGGTTACTTAGTGTACTTTATTGCTG
This sequence comes from Poa pratensis, assembly GCA_947311845.1. NCBI lineage: Eukaryota > Viridiplantae > Streptophyta > Magnoliopsida > Poales > Poaceae > Poa > Poa pratensis. The sequence goes on from CAMZMU010000128.1 coordinate 94,397,701, forward strand.
CAGCACTAATATTTACTTTCTTGTATTTATTATCTCGCAAAGCTATCTCTCATACCCGTATTGTTACTCTAGTATTATTTCCTAGATAAAATAAACGTTTAGTGTGCGTAGAGTTGATCAGTGGTTGATAGAACTTGAGAGAATACTTATCATACCTTTAGCTCCTCGTTGGGTTCGACACTCTTACTTATCGAAAAGGCTACACGCGATCCCCTATACTTGTGGATTATCACGCACCTAGCTGCTCGTCCAGTTCCTCCTTTGATAGTGACAGAGGCCTCCTGAAAATACTGAACAAACTAGGCTGTGGCAAAGGAACTTCCTTTACGGACCTGTAAGTAAACAAAATTTTATAAACTAGACATCCTGCACAAGAGTTAGTAGTAACAAAATGATGAAGCTTCATAGCAGCAAGATCAAGCCTTTGAGGGGGTAACAACTCATCATGGGATCAACAGGAAGGCCTAGATCAGCTAAAACACGTGCAGCAATAATTCCTCCAAATATTGGTCCTTTTGCGGCAAGGCGACGAGCAATCAAAGCACCGAGGTTATAAGTTTTATTATCCTTAAGTGCAGCAGCCAGAAAAGCTAAATGGTAGTTTGAAATGTTACTAGTGTTTTCTCTAGCAAGAACACTCGTGGCAAGATAATAAGTAAAATATCTAATGGCTGGGAGTTGAATGTTCCTTATCTTGCCACGCTGCGCTGTACGGTCATCATCATAAGTCACCTCCCGGTAAAGTTCCAGTAGATCGGGAGGTTGCCCCTGAATTCTTCTTGCTGTCCCAGATGGAGCAATACCTATGACTCTGCAAAATCTTTTCAGATCCATGGTGTAAGGTCTATCATAAATTTTAAATGCAACAGAGGGACTGAAAGGAGTGTTATTGAAGGTAAAGCTCTCAACAAAAATCTTGGTGAGCCTTGCATATTGCTCACTCTCATCCTGCATAAACTCCATCAAACCAACTTTGTTAACAAGGAATAAGAAATCATCAAGGATCCCTGCATCTCTCAAAAAGTCAGTACAAGGGAAGATAGATGCATGTGCAACACCATCATCCCCCTTATCACCAATCCTCGGTGTCATAAGGTCCTCATTGTAGGATGGCCTACATCGAGCAGCAGACCTTGAAGGCCTTGTTGCTCTTGGTGCTTCCCTCTCAAAAATCTCTCCATAAGTGTGATTATGCATCTTCCTTTTCTGAAATTTTTAACAAAACCTCATAAAAATGATTTTGGAGCAACTAAATCAAAGAAACTACTATAGAGACTTGTAAGAGGGCTAGACATGCATCAAACTAATTAATCTAAGCATAGAACAAGCATGCAAACTCACTTAACATGTCACCTACAGTACCAAAATGCTCAAGAAATACACAACTAAACAAAATTCTACTTGGATAAACGGAGGAGTCACATACCGGAGAAAAATGGTCCAAATCTCAGCAACAAAGATGGGCTGAGCAAGGAGATCGAAAAATTCGAGCAAGAGCAGCAAGAACACGGGTTTGAACAATGGTGGAGTGTTTGGTCGGAGAGAGAAAGAAAGGGAGGAAGATGGGTGAGTGGAGGGCCAGGTGGGCCCACACCACACCATGGCGCGGCCACACCCGCCGCGCGGTATGGTGTGGGGGCATGGTGGGTCCCCCTGGTCAGCCCCAGGCTCCCATTCCTCTTTAAAAACTAGATTTTGATATAATTTTTAGAAATTTTTGAAAACTTTCATTTTGCACATTTTCTGGTTATTTAAATAATAAACTTTAAGGCAGAAATAAATTTTATAAAGACCAATTTCAACTAAAACTTTGCAAGTTCAGTAACACAACAGTAGGTAAAACAAGGTTGAGAAATAAAATGTTGTTTAGTGCTTCTATGCATTTAAAACATATTTGTTAACAAGGTTGATCAAGTCTTGTCACCAAATAAATTTTATATGACATAAAAGAATTAAACCACATGAGACAATCATGTTACCTTGAATTGTATAGCAATAGATCCAATCATAATACTTTGAAATCCTTCTTGAGGTTCATAAATAGGGCAATCAATACTTCCCACTTTGATAGTTCTAAGATTGGCTATTGTATTTACTCCATATATCTTGTCCACTTTTTGGGAAAATAAACAGTATGCTCTTTGTCATTAACATTGAAGGTTACTTTTCCTTTGTTGCAATCAATAACAGCCCCTGCAGTGTTAAGAAAAGGTCTCCCAAGAATAATAGACATATTATCATCTTCAGGCATTTCCAACACAACAAAGTCAGTTAATATTAAACAATTATTAGCCACTTGAACAGGAACATCCTCACATATGCCAACAGGAACAGCAGTAGATTTATCAGCCATTTGCAAAGATATATCAGTTGGTATCAATTTTTCTAAATAGAGTCTCTTATAAAGAGAGAAAGGCATAACACTAACTCCTGCTCCTAAATCACATAGAGCAGTTCTAACATAATTATTCTTAATAGAGCATGGGATAGTTGGTATACCTGGATCTCCAAGTTTCTTTGGAACCTTACCATTGAAAGAGTAATTAGCAAGCATAGTAGAAATTTCCTCATTAGGAATTTTCCTTTTGTTAGAGACAATATCTTTCATATATTTTGAATAAGGAGGCAATTTAATAGCATCAGTCAAAGGAATTTGCAAAAACAAGGGTTTCATCCATCACAAAATTTATTATAGTGTTCCTCTTCCTTTGATTTATGTTTCTTATTAGGAAAAGGCATTTGCTTTTGCACCCAAGGTTCTCTCTCATTACCATGCTTTTTAGCAATGAAATCTTCTTTAGTATACTTTTTATTCTTAGTATGCTTTTCAGGTTCATCTTCACTCTCCTCTTTATCAGAAGCATCATTTTTATCCTTATCATTGTTATGTTCATTACCACTTTCAGTTTCAGCATCAGAGATAGATATACTATTTGGATCATTAACATGCTCATTTCTTTAATTGATTCAGGAGATTCTTCAACATGTTTATGTTTCTTCTTCTTCTTTTTCTTAGAAGGAGTACTAGTTTCATTAGCTAGTTGAGAATCTTGCTCAATTCTTTTAGGATGTCCTTCAGGATACAAGGGATCCTGAGTAGAAGCACCACCTCTAGTTCCTACTCCATAAGCATGTTTTTCATTTTCTCTAGAAGCATTAACTAGCAGATCTTTTTGTACCTTAGTGAGTTGATCTATTTGAGTTTGAACCATATGGAAATGTTTAATAAGCATTTTAACATCATTAGAAGTTCTTTCCACAATATCATGCAATTTACTCATAGCTCTAGAATTTTCCATCAGATGATTCTGCACTCTCATATTAAAGTTATCCTGCTTAACAATATAATTATCAAATTCATCTAAGCATTGATCAGGAGTTTTAGAATAAGGAATATCCCTATCATCAAAATGTTGGAGAGAGTGTACCTCAACTACTGATGGGTGAGGAATTGGCTTACATAATTCTTCTATTGGTGGTAGATTCTTCACATCTTCAGATTTAATACCCTTCTCTTTAAGAGATTTCTTGGCTTCTCTCATTTCTTCATCACTTAGTTCAAGAATTCCTCTCTTCTTTGGTGTGGGTATCGGGGTCGGCTCAGGTATAGTCCAATCATCATGATTTTGGCTTATTTTCCATTAATTCCTCAGCTTCATCTGGAGTTCTTTTCCTGAAAACACAACCAGCACATCTAGGTATGTCCTAGATTCAACAGTTAGTCCATTATAGAATATATCAAGAAGTTCATTTTTAGCTAATTGATGTCCAGGCCGAGCTCTGAGTAAAGAACAAAACCTTGCCCAAGATTTAGGCAATTTCTCGCTTCCAATTGTTTGAAATTAAAGATTCTCTGTAAAGCAGCATGTTGAGCACTAGCAGGAAAATATTTCTGGAAGAAAGCATTAACCAAATCCATAGGACTTTTAATGGATCCAGGAGATAAACTATTAAACCAAGTTTTAGCTTCATCTTTTAATGAGAAAGGAAATATTTTAGTAACGAAGTAACTGCGTTTCTTAATGTCATCAGAAAACACACTACTTAAAGTAGAAAGAGTGTTCATATGTTCTACACACTTTCATTTTCAGTTCCTCGAAAAGGTTCTTTCTCAACAATAGATATATGTGACAAGTCCATAGAGAAATCATAATCTTTATCTTTTATATCAATGGGAGATGTAGCAAACTTAGCATCAGGAGACAGTTTGTAATTAACAGCACGTCTTGCAAGAAGATTTTTAATAGCACTAGCATCTTTAGAAGCATTGCATTCTTCAATAAATTCATCATCAAGTTCAACATAAGTTTCCTCGAAATCATCACTAGTATGATCTCTTAATTCAGGTGAACTAACAGGTGTAATGGGACTTTCATTAGGTGTTTCAGCATTTTCAGTTTGTTTTGACTTAGCAATTGTAGCATCTAGAAAAGGACCTAATGAACCACTCTCATCAAGCACAGTAGAAGCATCATCAAAACATCAGAAGTATTTTCAGATTCAGCAGAAGTAGCAGCACGTGAAGCATGTGTATGTGGTGGTGTGACAAGTTGACTTATAACAGACGGTGAATCAAGAGCAGCAGAAGTGTTCAGAGTTGTACCTCTCCTTGTAGTGGATGGCAATATGCGAACCTTCTCATCATGAGGTTTACCCATGATGAATAATTTGCAGCGAACAATATCACTCTCAGGTGAGCTTATAAATAGAGCTATGCTCCCCGGCAACGGCGCCAGAAAATAGTCTTGATGACCCACAAGTATAGGGGATCGCAACAGTCTTCGAGGGAAGTAAAACCCAAATTTATTGATTCGACACAAGGGGAGCCAAAGAATATTTATAAGCCTTAACAGATGAATTGTCAGTTCAGCTGCACCTGGAAATAGACTTGCTCGACACAGTTTATCAGTAGCAACAGTTTTATAGCAGTAGCAGTAAAATGCATACATGAACTTTGCATTATTTTTACTTATATTCCAGTCATATTTGCATCATATAAGGGTTATATCACTGTTTTATAATGATTTTGGGAATATTTGATATGTTTCCTATTTTTTATGGAATTAACCCTGCGCAAGCAGAAAACCCTATTTCTATATTTTTAATGTTTCAGGGACCCAAACGACGTCCAAATGACCTGGAAATTTACGAGCATCATTTTTTGGAAGGAACAAGACTTGGGGGCGAAGGAAGCGAACAAACGGAGCCCCGAGGGCCAAAAGGGGTGGGCCCACGCGGCCCCTGTACCTGGCCGCGTGGGACCCCTCCAATTGGGCCTCGGAGCTCCGCTGTCGTCGATCTTTCCTCCACCGACTCTGTTTTGACCTAAAAACGCCTATAAAAATAGTCTCCACGTTCTCTGGAAGGAGCGCCGCAGAAACACAGAAACACCGAAACAGAGACCTGGAGCTGCAGATTGGAGGGGGAAAACTCCGGCGGGGCGCTGCCGGCATGGTCTCCATCTTCTCCAACGACTTCTCCACCGTCTCCATGATGAAGAGGGAGTAGTCCACCTCTGGACTATGGGTTTGTGGAAGTAACTTATGTATCTCTCTCTCTCGAGCTTCACTAATTAGTACCGTATGAGCTGCTGAACATGATTACGGTCATCTATGTAATACCTTTGTGGTGGATCTTTTTATGAGTTAATATATGTTTGAGATTGCAATGGTTTTGTTTCAGTTATGAAAGTAGATGCATATTATGTACCCCGTTCTTATTTACTTGTTATGATCAAGCATGTTTATGAGAGCGTGTGAGGGGGAACGTGTGCATTAGTTGGAGTAACGGGGGTGGCTAGTGCAGTGAACGTGAGAGAAAGTTCTGCGATCCACTTGGGTGTTTTACCTTACTTTGTTACCTCACTAGGGATAAAAAGAAATACCATGCTACCGGAGATGTGGGTGTGACCATTGCCACCACTCCATGACTAGATCTAGCATGTTCTTATTTTAACTTCATGTCATGATACTTATTGCTATACTCTGAGTTATCTTAATTACTGAGGTGTTATGATTTAGGTCGCATCTTGGTGGAGTATAAGAGAGACTAATAACCAAAATGTCTCTATGTTAGGACGTGATGCCCATATAATTATAACTTGTCATTAAACTGTTGTATTGCAATCTCATATGTCAACTCTAGTGTTCCATTGTCTACCACTTTATTAAAGAGAGAGTGCATTTGTGAAACCATGAACCCCGGTCCATTTTTAATCATAAGAAACACCTTTCCAACAAATTTTACCACTTTACCATTTTCTGCCATTTAAAAATCCGAAAATACAAAAATATTTTTACATCTTGCATTCATCATAAAAAACCCAAAAATATCATTTATCATTGCTACCACCATCCTTGCATATTTATTTACCACCATTGCATATTTATTTCTTATTTGCATTGCATATTATCTTGATATCATTCTCACACCTTGTGCTTGACAACCACTAGGTGAGGTTGAGGACCAAAACATTTACTTTGTTTTGTTGGTAACCAAAAGAATGATAGGAAAGATAAATCTTCACTACTGATTCCCCGACAGTTCGATATTAAACCCTCGAGTCACCCTCGTGGGGAAAACACGTCTTCCACTTACTACACACTCTGCACTTGGAGTCTCAACCTAACCCATTTACTTTTCACGCAGGTAACTACGTGAAGGGCCATCAAGAGTGCTTACTGGCGCCGCAGCAGGGGAAGATATGAAGCTTCCTGCAGAATATTTTTTCCGTCAACTACACGCCATCAACGCTCTCCAGGGAGGAATGGCAACTCCCATGCCAGTAGGGATGTCTCCTGAGCCCCTAATATGCACCCCAAAAGATCCTCGCCAAACATCCCGCGAGGCCACCGCTAGATCCGAACCCCCCTAGTCCAAATCTAGGACGCACCTACACGAACGGGGAGAGAGCGAAAGTTGTAGGACGACGAGCATGACATACACGTTCCACAGATCTCACTGAACACACCCTCAAGGCAGCCACCAGACCTAGGCCTATCTGGCCCAGAATTGGCACACACGCTAGCGGCGCCACGCCTCACTGCCACCCAACCAACTGCCATCGCGCCACCACGCACGGCTGCCGAGGCGAAGACTGGCCAGCTCTAGCCGAGCACGACTTAGCACTTCACCACCAACAACATCAGCGCCCCATCACCTCGCACCACCAGAAGCGCCATGTGCCATATAGGCTTCGTCGTCACACTCGACACGGCTCCACGCTCCCGCCACCCCTGCTCCAAGTCTGGAACAAGCCCCGACCCTAGCCCCAAGCACTTCACTGTTGGTCTCCCCGCAAGGTTCTCTCACCGTCCAGCTCCATTGAGCACCGTCCACAACCGCTTTCTGCATCTCCATTGCAGTTGGCAGCACCGCCGACCACCACTTGTTGCATCTTAACTTTGCTGGTAGCGCTGCCGCCGCCTAACAACACCGCGATTCACCGTTAATAGCATCACCGACCATCGTTGGCAGCGCCGCCAACACTTGGGCATATGGCTAGCACCACAGTCTACCATTCGTAGGTCGTCCCGCTGCTTGAAGCATCCAACTCCGGGTAGAGGGTTGCCACTTCAAGTAGTACTAGTTGCCCTCTACAACGTCCCTGTCACCAGGATGGGGCTCCGTAGCCACGGTGGTCGCCGCTCGTTGCGGCACCTGAGCTATCTGGAGTGTCATCGTCCGTTGTCGGGTCTTGCATGCGAGTAATTCGGGAAACAAATGTGCGAGATGAGTAGCAGCGGGACGACGCACATGTGGGAGAGGAGAGGTTCATGACTATCACAGAGAGATAGCCATAGGTGAAGAAGAAGATGAAAAAAAATGAGAGGAAAAAAAAAGAGAAAATCAAGGAGATAGGTGAGCTGTATTAGTCTGTAGGATAGAGTATTCTTAGATTTATCATGAAATATATATAGTCATATTAATTTTTAGAATGATTTAGGAGTTAAGACAACACATTAGATCTAGAAAATTTGTATATGTACGTAATTGTTTTCTTTTCATTTTCATCATTGTGTGGAGCTAGGAGATGTTGGTCCTTACTAGCGTGGACATATATTTAAATCCAAATTACATTTGTGATAAGAAACTAATATGTGGTGTGTCCACTGACTCAAGGCCTCTTTGATTCGTAGGATAGGAAAATCGTAAGAATAGAAAAATCGTAGGATTCTAATGTCATGCACACTCAAATTATATAGGATTTGCATGCAATAAAGTTTGTTTGATTCCTCCAAAGAAATTGTAAAATAAGGTTGGAGTGAATGTTAAATTTACTATGGAAAGTAGTACAATGATTCCTACAAGAATTTTTCCTATATGATTCAATCCTACAAATCAAATAATCAAAATAGAAATTTTTTCTATAGGATTCATTTCGTCACAAATCCTTTGCAATTCCTGATTCAAAGGAGCCCTGAGGGAAAATGGCACACTCTCTTCGTCACGATAATGTCAACTCTCCTCGTTGTGTTAGTGGTTCACCTCCACCTACTACTGCGCGCCCATGGCTCCGCCGCCGCCGCCGTCGCCGTCGCAGCGACGCCGCCTCCTCTCCCAGTCCTGCCCGTCCCCTCCTACGCGCAGCTCCAGTGGCAGCTCTCCGAGATGGCCCTCTTCATCCACTTCGGGCCCAACACCTTCACGGACTCCGAGTGGGGCACCGGCCACGCCGATCCCGCCGTGTTCGCGCCGTCCGCGCTCGACGCAGCCCAGTGGGCGCGCGTCGCGGCGGAGGGAGGCTTCAGGCGCGTGGTGCTCACGGCCAAGCACCACGACGGCTTCTGCCTCTGGCCGTCGGCGCTGACGAATTACTCGGTGGCCGCCTCGCCGTGGCGGGATGGGGCGGGGGACGTCGTCGGCGAGCTCTCTGCCGCCGTGCGCGCGGAGGGGGTCGGGCTAGGACTGTACCTCTCGCCGTGGGACCGGCACGAGCCGGTGTACGGCGACACCCTCGCGTACAACGAACACTACATGGGCCAAATGACGGAGTTGCTCACCAGGTGTGTTAATCCGTGCGTCTCGAATTACAGTATTATCGTTGTTAGTTTTTTTATTTGCAGTTTCTTGAAGGCAAACTACTGAATTCGGCATGCAGATACAGGTCGTGGAAATCTTCGATCTTGATGTGAATTTGGACTGAAAACTAAAAAAGTTAGCCTTTATGCGTATTCCTTTGCAGAAAGTTGTAGTATCGTTCTTGGACAGGGGGTATTCTGTGCTTATTGTGGACTGTGATGCCTGATGAGAAAAGAAATTTAACATCTTGTGGTGTTTCCTTGGTGAAGGTCACTGCACTTTATCTCTCCGATGATAGAATATTTGGTGCTTATGCCTTTCGTTCTTTGCTTCATGCATTGCTCTGGATTCAGGGAAATACAGACAGTCAATGTTGGTCCATTTCCCCTAATTTGTTACCTCTGTTGTAGAGTGTGTGGATTCTATCCATATGGTCTGTGGTGAACATAGTTTATAACTGTATATTCTACTCTGCTTATAGATTCTGTCTTTGCATGTTCAGGTATGGAGATGTGGAGGAAGTTTGGCTTGATGGTGCAAAAGGAGATGACAGGGAGATGAATTACATGTTTGATGCCTGGTTTGCACTTATCCATCAGCTCCAGCGAAGGGTTGTTATCTTCTCAGATGATGGACCAGATACTAGATGGGTCGGAGACGAAGCAGGGGTTGCGGGTCGTACGTCCTGGTCTACTTTCAACAGGAGTGACATGACAATTGGGGGCAACGTAACTGAGTAAGTAATTTAGTCTTGTTCAACTGGAAAAAGGTGTGAAGATTTGCTGTTAATTCTGTACCACCATATTATATGTATTTGTATATAATATAGTATTTAGTCAAAACACATGTGCCACATTAGCTTTATCACACAGGTTATGTCATTTACCTGTGTTCAGATCGTAGCATGGATGATATTTTAAGCTACAGCTATGATTGGATTTCGAGTTCTCGACAAACTAGCTAAATACCTTGCTTCTAACAAAAATCATGGTGAATGGTCTTCCCATTTAGTCAGATACAAATCTAATTTAACCTTAATGGTGCTTCCAACTTTTCTCTGTTTCACATGAGGGGAAAATACAGTACGGTGATGTAAATATTGATTGGAATGAGACAGTTGCTTAGTGACTTTACTTGTGGCTAGGTACCACGTAGAGCACATAAGCATTAAAAAACTACTTGGAACACATTCATAGTTTTTACAAGACTGTGCACCTTCGGTTAACAGTACAGTCTTATAGTTGTACACTTGTACTAGTACCTCCAAGGCTCCAACTACTGCAATGGTAACGTAATTGGAGCAACTATTGGGCTTCCAAACTACCTAATGATAACCTCTAAACAGAGAGCTAATGATACCATTTGATCAAAATATTAGCTTCTTCTCTTTGAAGGTAAACATCATTCATGGCATCGGCAGTTGAACGAACTTATTAGGGTGCTACTATATATCATGTGTGGACAAAAAAGTACCCACCGCAAAGTCTCTTAGTAGAGCAAACACAATCCAGACAGTATGTTTAGGTTTTTTTTTAGATTGACAGTATGTTTAGGTGATGTGATTCATTTACTGCAATCCTCCCACTATGGAATGAGCAATAAGAATGTCTATGAACTATGAAATCCATTATTCTTGTTGAAACTCCAACGTAAAAACCCATTGGGCAAACTAGAAGTGACTAGTGTAACTTGATTCATTTACTTATGTGTAGCAACGACAGACATGAAAGTGATTTGCATGAAATAACCTGTAGTTAGTACATATATTTGTAAACTCTGTGTGGCATATTGGAATTGAAATCTTATGTGATAATTGTACAATCTGCAGTGTTCTGGTTTTGAGGGATGCTTAATGAAAAGGAGGTTGCTCATCATTGAAAAATATATTGCTATTAGAAATTCATTAATCTACTAACTGGCATTCCAACTGTATTGCCAGATACTCACGCAGTGGGGATCCTTTTGGGGAGGACTGGGTTCCTGCAGAATGTGATGTTTCTATCAGGCCAGGGTGGTTCTGGCATGCCTCAGAGAAACCCAAAAGTGCTACAACTCTACTGGACATATACTACAAATCAGTTGGTAGAAACTGTCTCCTCATATTGAACGTTCCTCCCAATTCATCAGGGCTCATGTCCGACGAAGACACGCAAGTCCTTCATGAATTCACTGAGATTCGGTGGACAATTTTCTCACAGAATTTTGCTGCCAACGCGACTGTAAGCGCCAGCAGCGTGCGCGGTGGGCCGGACAATCTTCAGTTTGCACCCTCCAATGCACTTCGAGATGGCATATACTCCTACTGGGCACCACAGGAAGGGCAGGCAAGCTGGGAAATGCTCTTCGACCTCAAGCGATCTACGTCCTTCAACGTGCTACAGCTCCAGGAGCCTATCCAGATGGGACAGCGTGTAATCGAGTTTCATGTGGACATCCTAGTGGGTGAAGTGTGGCAAACAATTCTGCAAGGCACGACGATTGGATACAAGAGGCTGTTGCAGTTCCCAGCCGTCAAAGCCCGATATCTGAAGCTAAATATCGACTGTACACGCGCAGATCCACTGATTGCATTCTTTGGCGTTTACATGGATCCATTTTCGGTCATATATGACTTAGATCATGACAAGCCATCCCATACAAATAGCAGTGAAGTTATAATGTTGAGGACAGACCATGCAGCTGGCAATAAGAGTACTGCTACGATGTAAGGCGGAGTACAGTTTGCGAAGTGGTACCTCCCACAGTGTTTTGTTTCACCATCTGGTCTTGTTTTGAGATCAACATGTGGTCCGTGTATATCATTCCATTTGATTCAAGAAGCTCATGTCGACATTCATTGGCAGTCAGTATGTACATATCATCTCCATCAGTTTCTGCAATCAAGCATGGGCGATCCTTAAAGCATTCTGAACAAACATATCTAGCTTCTGCAATCAGGCATGGGCGATCCTTCACTCCTGTACTTTGTCAGGCCAGTCATTCTTTTTAAATTATTACTGAAGATGTTATCAGAAACCTTGTACACTAGTTGCTCCTCCTGCTGGATGATGTTATCAGCAACTATGCATTCGAGTTTCGATAAAGTAACTAATGTAATGATTTATCGTCAATTTCGGTATGACACACCTTCTCTGAACTTTACAATTTGGAAACCGCCTTCAGACCCCTAGCTCGGATCAAGGAAACATAGTCTGTACTCCGTTGGTCAATATAGATTGCACGATCTGATCGTAAAGCCAGGACGTGAGATCGAACCACAGGCACCGGGCCGGGCCGTGATGGAGACTCAGAAGAACTCCCCGCGTGCGCCGTCGTCCGGTGGTGGAGGCGGCAGAGACCGGCTGAGCAACCTACCGGCCGGCGTCCTCAGCAGCATCCTCTCGTTCCTCCCAGTAAAAGAGGCTGGCCGCGCCGCCGCGCTCTGCACGAGCTGGCGCCACACGTTCGCCGGCGTCGACACCATCTCCTTCGTGCAGCGCGAGACCCACGACAACCACGACTACTCCTTCACCGGGGAGTCCAAGGAGAAGCGCAGCAGGAACGGGGACTTCATGGAGAAGGTCAATGCGGCGCTCCTGTCTCGCCGCCGCTGCGGCACGGACACGGCGCCGCGCCTCTTCCGCGTCAACTTCGGCTGCTACGACTGCTGGGACGAGCCCATGCTGAACCGGTGGCTCTACCACGTGCTCAACAGGTGCACGCAGGAGCTCCACCTCGACCTGCGCCTCCAGCGTATCGACTTCCGCGACCACCACGTCGTGGAACCATATATGGACGATGACGACGACAACGAAAACGATGACGCCAAGGTGTCCCAGGATGGCAAATGCCCTGCGTACAGCCAGTACACGGCAGACTATTATAGCCTTCCGCGGAAGCTCTTCTGCTGCGTCGCCATCCGGACGCTCAGCCTCGCCGCCTGCTCCCTCGAACCCCCGGAGCTCATCCACCTGCCATTCCTCGAGACGTTGCTCCTAAGCACCATCAGGAACACGGAAAATAACATCCAACGCCTCATCTCCGGTTGCCCCAGTCTCGTCGACCTCACTCTGGAAAGGTGCGGTTACACGGACAGTTATTACGTGGATCCACTTGCTGACCAAAATTTCACAATCACCATCGTCGACAAGCCCCTACGTAGATTCGCTCTACGGTGCTGCCACAACCTGGTCAGGGTGAGCCTCGACGCGTCAGAGCTCAAGGTTTTTGAGTATAGGGGTTCGGTGCCGTCGGAGTCACTCCTTACCCTACACGGCGGAGCCCACAAGATCGCTTCGTGCACCATCGGTTTCTGCGGGAAGAAAGTTTATAAGGGGGAGTTTCCCCAGTTCAGAAATTTCCTCAACCGATTTACGGGTACAAGACATCTGCATCTGGTTTCTACTCATCTTGGCTCGGGCATCGAGAGCCAGTTCTTTGCGGGATTCCCTTGGTTTCCGAGCCTTGTGCGGCTTGAGCTGACTGGACACCTTGGGGGACACAACATCGACGCCGTGACTAAGATACTCCAACAGGCTCCAAGCGTTGAGATTTTGTCTCTGTACATGAAGGCGAGTTACCAGAGGGGACAGAGGGGGTTTAGCAACCAAGTCCACGTCGACTTAAACGAGCTCATTGACGAACCCACAGTTCCCAGCGTTTCGATTCCGTGCTTGCGAAATCGAGTGAGGGAGATCAACCTCGTGCACTACGAAGGCCACAAGGCACAAAGGTATGCGGCCAAGCTGCTGCTCTGCAATGCGCTGGCACTTGAACGAGTGTGTGTTGTCTTCCCTAGAGGGCGACACGAGTTGCAGATGAGACTGAAGAACGAAATCAAAAGTTGGGTGGTGAACACGTCAACAGAGATGATTTTCTTGTGAGGCTCTGATAATGCTCTTTTGCTCCGTGCAGAATTATACCTAGGTCAGATTTGTCTGATAAGATGTTTTTGTTTAGTTATTTCCATGTGCTTCAAAAAAGATTGAGTTCCCTCATCCCATATTTGTAAAGTTTGCACACGCTTTTTTTCATGCCACATTTTGCAGCCTTTGATAAAATTATAGGGGTAGGTAAACAGCGAGGCATAGAGTACTTGATTCGTGGCACATGTCATAGTTCACTTATATATTCATCTCTGAAGGAATCTCTTAATATAACTTTCTACTCCTTATTTGAAACAATTGCCCAGAATTTCACATTTTGAAATATAATAGAAAAAAATTCCATGACCTTTTTTTCCTACCCGGCCTTAACGTTTTCTAATCGTACTGTAATTCAAATATGTGAAGTTTGGTTAAATGCATTATGTTCTTATTGTGTGATCGGCAAAATAAGATCTCAAGGTGCGACAAAAAGATGCATAATCGTGTCAATGTGAGGTATCCATAATATATCCATGATTACTCAAAATTTAATTGCACCTAGCATAGATTTAAACTACAAAATAACTAGTACAGTTGGTCTAAATGGAAATAAGTAAGATCAAAGCATGCAAGTAATGGAAGCAGTTATTTTTTTTAGATGAACCATGGTATTTTGTATAAATGCTTGAAAATAGATTGCATCCAAAGGGGGGTGAGTTTAACCGTAACTTACGTGGATATCAAACAAGGAAGGGTAGCTTGGAGCGGGAGCGAGAGTCGTTGTCAATGGTGCCATCAACCTCAAGCTTCGTAAGTCGGCCAAGGAGAGGAATGGGGGCATTCATCTACGCATGATCCGCTGCTCCTTCTACTGCGCTCATGCACGGCCCATTACAGCGGCCTTGGCTCGTGTTGAGCCCAAGGAGGCGCCTATGGGCTCTCTTCCTTTATGTTGGTCTCCAAGACTTCAGCCGTTGGGCTGGCCGGCAAAGAAGCCAACGCGAAAGGATATGAGGATGGTAGAAGGCATCGTGCTCTGACATCGGAAAGCGGGTTCGAGCCATAAAGACAATGAGCGGGTGGCGGGAGGGCAAGTAAATCTGAGAATAGTTTTGTCTAAACCGGGTGTGTTGGGTCAGTTTTCCTTCTGGGTTTGATTGGTTTGGGTGTACATGGGTCGAGCGTGACGATAGGTTGGTTCAGTTTGGTTTCTTGTACAGAACAAGTTGGTTTTAGTTAGGAATCTGCTATTTCACAGCTAGCTGTAAATCAATTCGTCAACAGTCGTTTTTCTGGCCTTTCGTTTCTCTCTGATCTACGCGCACCTTGATGTGAATTTTTTTGGGCCCGCGGTCCTTCTTCTTGGGTTCATTCACAGTACCCGTTTAGGGGCGCACGTATTTTTTCCGTTGTCTCTTTTAATTTTCTTTTTCCTCAAAGGAGGGTGCTGAGTGGGTCCAGATCGGCGGTGCGGCGTATCGAAAATCTGAGGATGGGGAGCCAGATCGGCGCGCCGGCCATGCCGGCATGGAGAGAGGAAGAGCCACAACAGACTTTGGTGGTTCGTCTCTGTTCCTATCTCGTCCATTTCTTTGCTAGAGTCCCCCCACACGACTGATTGAATTGATTGAACGAGTGATCCGCTCCCTGATAGGAGAAAAGGACTGGATCTTTGCTTTCATTTGTGTTATTATTCATGTATTAGTTCGCCGGGAGAAATGGTGTAAAAGGTTTTGCTATTTTACTCGTTCAGCAACTGTACTTTGTTCGAACTGAACCTTGGTTCAGTAAACTAGCATTCTAGCTGTCCCTGGTGAGGCAATATCCATTGATTGCATACTTCTAAATGCAACTGGAATGCACATGTAGTTGCAGGTCATTTGTTGTGCGATCTTGCTATAACTTTGACTCGGTTATTGTGTGAAGTGCAAGTTTGGCTACGGGGTAGGGTGATTGTTCTGGTGTTTTAGCTACATATGGCAGGGTCCATGTAAGTATTTTTTTTTGTCTCTACATACTCGATTTTGATGTCTTTAAGTCAAGTTTAGTCAGCTGACGATTTTTTTATGTGTGTCTGTTTTCTTGTTCTTGTCTTCTGTTTCATTGTCGCTATAGGTCAGTTTAGACAGTCTTCTTTGGTATGTCTCTATCATTGTCTATGTTTTTTTCCTTATTAGTAACTCAATTTCTCTTAAGTCCCTCAATCTCTCTTTCTTCTTTATCTTTGTCTTTCAACTTCGATTGTTTGATTTTGATTTTTCTTTCTTTTATCTTTATCTTTGTCTGTTTTGATTATAATTTATGCTTCTTTCTCTGAATTTCTTTCTGATTTTTTGTCAAAGTTATCTTTTGTTTGTCTCTGATTGGTGCTCAAATTCGTCTCGGTAGTAATTGTTTGTCATGGGTTTGTTCTTGTGTGTGTGTTTCTATGCGTCTGTCTCCCGTTTTAGTATTTCTTATTCTGATGTATCCTTCTTTCTCCAAATTTCTAGGGGTTTGTTTTGTCTCTTTTTTTTGTCCATTAGTTCCTTGGATTTTCGTTTCAATTCTCTTTATCTTTCTAGTGTCATTCAGTGATTTATCCTTCTTTCTCTGAGTTTCTATGGGTTTCTTGTGTCTCTTTCATTTGATTTGTCCATCAGTTCCTTGGATTTTCATTTCTCTTTATATTTATCTTTCTAGTGTTGTTATTATCGAATAAATTCCATCTTGGTATTTCTTATTCTTTTGAATCCTTCTTTCTCTGAATTTTAATGGGTTTGTTGTGTCTCTTTCATTTGATTTGTCCATCAGTTCCTTGGATTTTCATTTGATTTATCTTTCTCTTTTTCTTTCCTGCGTTGTCATTTGATTTATCTTTCATAAGTTTGTTTTCCTGGGATTTTCCTTTGTCGTTCGTTTCTCTTTTGAGGGAGGTTTTTCGTGGGTAATTCTGCCTGCCCTATTCTTTACTCAAGACATACTTGAGTTGGACAACCGGTTCCAAGCCCGGAAAAAGGAGGAGGATCATGTTCTTTTTCATTTTCTCAAGCACTGATTTTTTGAGATAAGGAGGAGGAGGGTCATTTTTCCTTTTTAGTAACTCAATTTCTCTTAAGTCCCTCAATTTCTCTTTCTTCGGTCCCGCCCAATCTCTTTATCTTTGTTCTTTCATTTTTCAGTTATTCTGTCTCTTCTTTCTTCAGTCTTGCTTCTGTGTCTCTTTTCTTTTGCCTTTCAGCCTCACTATTTTTGTGGTCAGTCTTTAGTACCTAGCAACTCAGTCTCGTCTTTCTTCGGTGGTCTTAGGTCTTTCTTTGATTTATCTATTTATTCTTTTGTTATCCTCTCTTTCTTTATTCAATTTTTGTGTCAGTTATCAGTCCCTCGGTTTCTATTTTGTTAGTCTCTCTTATTTAATTTTATCTTTCTTTAGTGTTATTCTCGGTCCTGGCTCAATCTTTCTTCATTTTTATTGTGAGTATCAGTCTTTCGCTTTATCTACTTACTTTTGATTATTTCTCGTTATTTTCTTTCTATGTCATTCATTCTCTTAGTTTTAAGTTTCTATGTCTTCAATGTTATTGTATCTGCCTTTATTTCTCTCGTCTTTAGTTTTGATTAGTTCTTGACCATTTTCTATCTTTGTCATTTATTCTCTTCGTTGTAAGTTTCTCTTTCTTCATTTTGTCAGTTTTGATTTTCATTCTGTTTTGTCTTTCCGCTTGTCATTTGTAGTCTCTTTCTAAAGTAATTATTTTAATTCTCTTTCTCTTTGTCTTTCAGTCTTGCATTCTTCGTCTTGTCATTCTTTGAATGTGTTTTTGTCATGCAATATTCATCTTGTCGTTTTCTTCGGAAAGTTTCCTTGATTGTCCATTTATAAAACATCTTTTATTCCATTTGCATTCTATTTCTCAAAATTTTCATTAATTTGGTCTCTCGGTATTCTGACTCTCTTCCTTCAGAATTTGCCTTTATTCAGGCTTCTTTCTACCAGTTTTCATGTTCTTCATTCTTTACTGAATAATTTGAGGTGTGACTCAGATTGCTTGATTTGATCACTTACTTTCACAATGGTTTTTAAACACTGAGGTCTACTCAGTTATCAGTCTATATTTCATTAGTCCATCTTTTTCTCTTTCTTCAGTCTTCAATCCCCAATTAGCCATTTTCCTTTAGTCTTTAGTGTACAATTTGAGAAATATTCATTCTTTGTCAAATTGCTTCTTTCTTTCACTCTTTTTTCATTCCATTATCTATTTATTGCTTTTTTTCATTCTCTCTTTCTTCATTTCATTTTTCTGGCGTCTGATGACCCACAAGTATAGGGGGTGTATCGTAGTACTTTTGATAAATAAGAGTGTCGAACCCAACGAGGAACAGAAGGTGCTGACAAGGAGTTTCGGTAAAGGTATCACTGTAAACACTAGCAGACAAGTTTTTAGCGGTTTTTGATATAGCAGATAAATAAAATACGAGTAAATGAAAGACAGTAATAATAATTGCAGCAAGTGGCCCAATCCTTTTTAGAGCAAAGGACAAGCCGGTTGGTTTACTTGTGATGGCAAAATGTTCTTGAGGACACACGGGAATTTAGTCAAGTGCTTTCGCTTCATATAGTTGATTAATCTTTATTGTTTTGATAAGTGTTGTGTGGGTGAACCTATGCTAATGCACCGCCCTTACTTGGACTAATACATACTTGTGATTATACCCCTTATAAACATCCCAATTATAAGAAAGTAATTAAGATAAATCTAACCACAGTCTTAAACTCTGAGATTCTACGCTCCCTTGTGCATCGGTTTACTAACGGAGGTTTAGGTTTCTGTCACTCCGGCAACCCCACAATTAGCAACCAAATACACAATGCATCCCCCTAGGCCCATAAAGGTGAAGTGTCATGTAGTCGACGTTCACATGACACCACTAGAAGAATAACACCACACACTAGTACAGAACGACACATCGGAAACGGGCCAAAAAGCCCATCGGAAACGGAAAAAAGGTCTGTGTCCCCGACCCTGTCACTGATGTGAAGGCTCTCATCGGCAACGGACAAGAAAAACCGTCACTGATGAGGCTTGATTTTGGCTACGGTTGCCATCCAATCTCCGTT
This sequence comes from Poa pratensis, assembly GCA_947311845.1. NCBI lineage: Eukaryota > Viridiplantae > Streptophyta > Magnoliopsida > Poales > Poaceae > Poa > Poa pratensis. Next base: position 94,416,667 of record CAMZMU010000128.1, read on the forward strand.
GCCAATGTATCTGGACATCAGAAACGGAGATTATGTTTTACTCGTTTGCATTGAGGTTTTTTCATAAGCCTACAGCAGCAATACAGTTGCCAATTGACATTCAAAATATCACAGCAGAAGCACAAAGTTGCTAGCAAAACCGCTCATAACGTATATAACAATTGTCACCATTACATAGCATCAAAAGATGAGTTACACATGCTTCGCTAATCCTATCATTCTCATGCCTCCCTAAACTGCAGCTAAGGCTTGCTCCCTAAACACACATCCACAAAATAGCTGGAGAAACTGAAAAAACAGAAACTACACCAAGCCAAATTGCCAAATTCTTTGTACTGAGGCTTGCTCCATCTTGGACGGTGTCGCCGAAATATAATAACATCACCGCTGTGATATTTCGGCCACACTGTCCAAGACACTCTTAATTAAAAAAGTATTTTGAACAGTGCAGCGAAACGTCACAACAGCGACGGTTCACGGATATGATCCCACTTTATAAGTAGCACATTTAAAGTTTGTTCGGATCAGCTTTGTGTTTCTGGATAAAAATACATGGATTGATAGTTAGAGAAGAGCCAAAATATGATGCTACATGACGTAGATATAATTTAATGTGAAAACAGTTCACACCTTTAAGCGCCTATATCCGTATGCTTGCAGTCCGATCAAACGATTTGGAGGCATAACTTGAAGGTGATGTTTCCTTCAAGAGCCTCACCATTTTTTATACAGTGTCGCCGAAATACTATTACTTCATACACTAGCTACACAAAACAATAACGAGGATTAGCACATTGATAAAAAGTTGTGACTGGATCTATTCATCATCTGTAGTACTACAAAGAGTTGAAATTAATTCACCCTACTAGACTTTAAAATAGTGCAAGATACTAGACACGTTTTCTATATACTAGACAAGTTTTCTATGCTAGACTAGAAAACTAGACAGAAACAATAAAGTGCAAGATACTAGACGAGTTTTCTATATACTAGACAAGTTCTATATACTAGACAAGTTCTATATAAAACCAATTGATGAACTAGTTCATGAGCTGAGCGATTTAGACCTCATATTTTCTTCTCCGTGGACGGCGCCTCCAGATCGGCCACCTCCTCCTCCGTGGACGGCGCATCCACATCGGCTACCTCCTCCACCGTGGACGTCGCCTCCAGATCTGCCACCCTAGAGGACGCGGGGCATCACCGCAGGTGATCAGCCTGACACGCTCCAACACCTGCGGCATCACAGCCGCCTCCAGATCTGCCTCATCACGAAAGGATGCAGCTAGATCGGTGCGGCCGCTGGAGCCGCGGCTGTGATGGTGGGGTCTAGAAGCGCCGGCAGAGGAAGCCATGAGAGAGTGAGGAGAGCAAAAATCTACAGTGTGCGGCGGCTAGGGTTGAATGATAGACAGTGAGGGAGTGAGAATTAGACTGATGGCTTGCTCTGTTGGCAGTACATTTATAAGCGCCCAATTAGCAACGGACATTTTATATAACCGTTTCCATTCGATACAAGTTCACAACTACAATGTGCTATTGATTTCCGGAGCTGCATACGAACCTAATACATTCTACTGATTTTCAAAGTGCATACGAACCTAATACATTGTACTGATTTGCATAGCTGCATACGAACCTAATACATTCTACTGATTTTCATTGTTGCATACAATTTCACACCTAACAGCAGCACACAAACACACAAAATCATTCTAGCAATGCTCACAAGAACATTTAACTGAGCTATTTCTGTTCCTTTATGCCGCTCCTTGCGCACAGCAACAACATGGTCAGATTTAGTCGAAGTGTTTGTTGGGCTCCATGTTCGCCTTCTTGACTATCAAGGCTACATTTTCCAGCTCTATAGCTTCCACTTCGACGCCATTAGCAAGCAGCATCTCAACATAATCTTCAATCCAAAAAAAAAATCACAGCTCCCAGAATACTCTTCGCCCCTCCCCTGCCAAATGATAAATCGAATCCAGAGGCAAATCAGCATCACACATAGAATAGAATCAATCAAAACTGGTCGAAGCGTCGAACTAACCCTATGATTTGGACACCTGAAGTAGATCCGGCCTGGGTTCAGATCCGAACACGACACTCGACGAATCACGTTTCGATAGCGGCAGCAAACGCACTTCACAAGCGGCAGATCTGACCCAGCCCCGGCGGCGCAGGAGGAGGACGCATTCGATCTCCCCGACGAGCTCATGCTCTTGGCCATGGAGGACACGAGTGCGGAGTAAAAACAAGTTGGAGTGGAGGAACAAGGGCGAATCGACAGTCTTTTATAATATCCAAGATAGTGCTAAAAAAGGAATTTTATATACGCAACCTCGCCAACAGTTGTATACAAATGTCCGATGCCATTGAAGAACATATCGCACACGGAGTCGAAAGAAACTCCGTTACCAACATATCGGCAACGGTTCATAATTCGCGACCGTTGCCTATGAAGGCAGGGCGCGGGCCAGCTTGCCTCGCGGGGCGAGTTTTCTCACGCGGAAAGCGCAATTCTCCGTCGCCTAACTCGTGCCATTTCCATAGAGGGGTATCGGATGTGTCGTTCTATACTAGTGACAACTTAAATATCAAACCATTAAATATTACTCAACATAATTCACTACTAGCGACAAGACTTTCCCATGTCCTCAAGAACGAAATGAACTACTCACAAGACATCATTTGGATCATTATCAGAGGTGATATAATGATGAATAACAATCTGGACATAAACTTTAATTCACCGATAAAACTCAATAGCATCAACCACAAGGAGTAATTAACACCGGGAGAGTTCCCCCTATGAACTAGACAAAGTATATCCCTAGATGTTACAGCAGAATGGGGTGGAGCAGCGATGATGACGGTGGAGATGATGATGATGATGATCCCGATGAAGTCCAGCGTGATGACGATGATGATGACCATGATCCCCCCCTCCGGGAGGGAATTTCCCCGGTAGATTTCTCCCAGTCGGAGAACTTTTTCTCTCTCTGTTGTTTCCATCCCGTGGAGATGGCGGAATATTTCCTCGGGCTCTCTCCTCCAAGATTAGGGTTGAGGGGATGATGTACGCGAAAGGGCAACGCCAGAGGTGGTCCAGGGGCCCCACACGTGGCCTCTGCGCGGGCCCCATGTTGGCCGCACCTTGGGTGCGTGTGGGCCCCATGTGGCCCATCTCAGCCTCCCCTTTTGGCTTCCTCTGTCTTCTGATAAAATAGGAACTTCTGTATATTTGACAAGATTTTTAAAACTCCAGAAATATAGTGTCTTGACGGTGCATTTTCCAGCTGAAATCTGACGCCGGTAGTTAATTCTCCAATAATCATCAAACGTGCAAAATAAGACAAAATAACATAAGTAACACATCTTAATACGAAAATATATCAATGAATAACAGTAAATTATGATATAAAATAGTGATGCAAAATGGACGTATCAACTCCCCCAAGCTTAGACCTCGCTTGTCCCCAAGCGAAAGCTGAACTCGGTAAACAAGACCACAGGTTTATGGAGTGAAGCGTCGATAATAAAGAATACGGACACGAAGCATCGATATTTACTTGACAACACAAATCATTTCAAACAACAACTACTCTTCATATAACTTAACTTGAACATGAGTAATGAAACAACCACAATAAAAGTGCACGAAAGAAATTATAAATTAATAATGGCACACTTCATTCTTAATCATAGAATAATAGGAAATTCAAACTTATCTTTTGAAAGGAGTCTTTATATTAGAGCTTATATTGCAGAACTTACATAATCAATTATCACACCCTCCTTACAGTCATTGATAACTTTCAAAGTTATATTCTTAGAGGCAAAGGTCTTTGTACTAAGACAAGGAAGGATAAAAGACATGATTGAAAACATTAATGATATATGCTTGAATCACAACAATTCAAATGCTTGCTCAAGGAGGAAAGAGATAGGTGTAGTTACTCAACATGAAAAGTAAAAGAAGGGCCCTTCGCAGAGGGAAGCAGGGATTAAATCATGTGCTAGAGCTTTTTAGTTTTGAAATCATATAGAGAGTAAAAATTAAGGTTTGAGTGGTGTTTGTTAATTGTCAATGAATGGCAGCGGATGAAAACAATATTCCCCCTATCAAACAGATTTTTAAGAGTGGCTCCCATGAAGGACGTTATTTCTACCATCAAGGCAGATCATCTCTCTTTCTCTTTTGTTTACACATGCAGATATTTCACTGGTATCATTGCTTGTCTGATAAATCAGGGCAAAAATGTGAAGAGAATTAAGAGGTTAAAGTTGTAATTAATTGGGACTGGGCATCCCGTTGCCAGCTCTTTTTGCAAAATTAATAGATAAGCAGATGTATATGCCACTAGTCTAGTGGTAAAGTCTGTTTGACAAGTTGAATAAAGAATAACCCACTACTTCCTCATGAGCTAGTAAACATTGACACAAAAAGGAATAATAACAGTTTTGAATAGTTTAAAGGTAGCACATGAAAATTTTACTTGGAGTGGCGGTTAAATACCACATATAGGTAGTTATGGTGGAAACAAGTGGCATGGATTTTGGTTCAAGGATTTGGATGCACGAGAAGCATTCCCTCTCAGTACAGGGGTTAAGGCTAGCAAGGTCGGGTAGCACGCATAAAAGTTGAGGGATGCACACAAATATACATGTAATAACAGCAATCATGCAATCTTTCTTGTAAGCACAAATATTTTAACTCAAGAATGCTAATCTAATGGGCTAACAAGAAAGAAAGATAAAGGGACAATATTTTTGCATGTAAGTCCCTCCCTCTACTTAAGTTTTCATGGTATTGTTGCTACTGACCAATACTAAGTTTGCCACAACCAATCTAATTTACTTAGTGTACCCAAAAGTGGTGTCAATACTAATGACAAAATCAGCACATGAAGAGGATTGGAGGTTAAAATAAAATGCACTGAAAGTAAACGTGAAACTTCTCATTAATATTCTAAATAAAGACACACTCAAACAAACGGATACATAGATAACTAAAAGAGTGACACTCCACATTGCAAACCATCTTATAAGATAACTTCTCTACTCATGATATGACCACGAAATTGTAAAAACAAAAAGATAAAGATTATACTGGGCACTCCCCCAAGCTTGGAACAAGCCAAGGGAGTGCCATTACCCCTTGACGATTTAAACTTGATCCCTTGGTGGTAAAGGAGACTCTTCATCATTAAATTTCCAAGGTAGAGGCTCCCCATCAACGAAGGATTATTTGGTTTCTACGAACCTGAAACTAGCAGCAAAGCTTATGCGGTTGAACCTAGCTTCATACTCATAGTTTTGGTTTTGAAGGTCATAGATTTGTGCTTGCAACTTGGATGTGGTTTCACTGAGCGTAAAGATATCATCCCACAGCCTGTTAGTCTTCTTCTTGTGTTCAGCAATAAGCTCAGTAATAATCTTGTGGTTGATCTCCACACCGCGCTCTATCATCTTCTAGTACCGGAAAACTTCATGCTCCACTTCTTCTAGCCTGGCCTTCATGTCCCCTTCAACCTTGGGTCCTTTGACATCTTCTCGAACAAGGACTCCATCCACAAGCCGCATCTCTTGTGGGTGCTGCTTCAACTCATTGATGTATGGGTCGACGACGTTCTTGAAGAAGGTATCCTTCGGGGCCTCGGACGAAGACATTGTTCTAATCTTGGAGCTAACCTGTAATACCCCACAGTTTATAGAGTCGGAAGGGTAGAAATATGATTTGTGCATTTGCATAGCATGCATCTGAAAATATGGAAATTTTTGGCGCGTTAAATTAAACGATGCAAAGTGATCTATGTTTCTCTCGACTCGATGAGTTAGGGTTTAGATCATCGTGTTGAGAGTGATAAACTTCGACATGACCTTTCCTAATTATCAACACTTCTAAACACAATTTACAATACGACCAGATATAATCCAATTGAACGGAAGACACACCCATAATCTCATCTAAATGAACATACAAATCCAACAATGTAACATCCCAAGTTTTTCAAAAAGTTGAAAAATCAGAAAAATTTGAAACTTTTGAAAACTATTATGTATTTTGCTTTGAAAAGAAAATTCATGCATGCATTCATCATCATATAGCTTTGTTTGCATTTTGATATTTCAAAAGTGGGAATAATAATTCCACTTGAAAACATATTTAAGAAAATATATTAAAAGGACTATCTATGTCCAATATATTATTTTGAAGTATTGTGGTATACTCCTTTGTGTTAAATTTTGGTTGTGAATTGTTTGTATGAACTGGAAGATATTCTTGTTTTTGAATGAAAATATTTAGGATTTTAATTTGAGTTTTGATTTCATTTTAAATTATCAAACTCTTTATAAACAAAATGATTCTTATGCAAAATAATCTTCTTGAGTGATATGTAATCTTATTACTCTTATTTTGTTATGGATTTTAAAATCTAAATTCAAAAGAATTTTTATAAAATCCTATTTATAAAATTTAACATAAAGATCTAATTAAACCTTTATGCAATATTTGAATTTTCAAAATTTGAAAAGTTTGGAAAATTGTTTTGAAAGTTTAGTTGGAAAGGTTTTGATTTTACAAAACTATAGAAATTGGTTTGACTCGATTCCGATTCCGAAATCAAAAGTTATAAAGAAAATTAGAAAAGAATAAAAAAACAAAAAAAAAACGAAACGGGCCAACCGGCTGGCCCAACAAGGCAGCGAGCAGGCCGAGCCAGTCCAGCCGGACCACCAACACGACAACTCGAGTTCGAACCCGACGTTGACTGCAGGAAAAATTCGGTTTCTCGATCTTCTCCATTCAAACACGTTTATCTCAACAAATATAACTCCAAATCCGGATCCGTTTGATCCTACGCGTTCATAACTTCGAGCCCAAGCTATTCCACCGACCCTTGGCCTATATAAACACATGTAGCCGCCGACATCTCTTTCCCCCTTTTTGTTCAACCGAAACCCTAACCAGCGAAATCGTATTTCATTTATTTACCCACCAAAACGATCTCGAATCGCACCGGAGCCTGAAGCAATATTGTCGATATGTTCAATATCTTTCCATCCCGAGAGGCCTCAACTCTTTTCATCAACTGTGGAGGAAGAATTTCGAATCGCAATCCTTCAGATCTGAAGTCGTAATTCCTAGATCTCTTCGTGCTCGGTTCTTCAAATCGAAATTCCTTTGGTGAGAAGTTAAATCTAACCCTTACCTACAACTTTGCTATTGCACTCTTTTGATTTTGACGTACGGAATTCTCTGTACAATACAGATTGCTTTTGACGATTTTCGGAGGAGAAAACAATCTCAAATCTTTGGGCCGTAGTTACGAAAGTTGTTCCCCTGATCAAGATCCTTCTTTTGCCCCAAGCCTCACCTCTTTTGGTCAAGCGAGTTAGGAGATTTTCGAGTTTGAAGTTTTGGATCAGAAAGGTAATTTGCAATTTGTGCCCAATGTATTGATCCACTTAGGATATATTTGTGATAGTTAGAAAGAGCACGCAATTCTCTACAACTTTCATTAAGCATGTTTTTCCATCCGAGCAACTTTATTTTGGTCAAAATTCATAGTCAACCGTAAAGTCAGCTCCAGTTAGCGCTTCGTCATCGCCACGTCAGCGGTCAGAGTCAACAGTCAACCAAAGACCGGCAGTTTTGCAAAAAACCCTAGATCTTAGATCTATCACTACTTTTTATTGGTTTGGCCAAATTTTACAAATAAAATAATTTTGGAAAGCTTATGACACGTAGAAACTTTTGGCATATTTATTTTAATGTTTTGACAAACTTATTTTGGTTCAATTTAAAAAATGGTTGTTTAAGTAAAATTGACTTAACTTAAATTTAAAAATTGATTTTTGGGCAAATCCAATTGTTTTAACTTTGTTTATTTAATACTTAGCCGTGTCCCCGGTTACGGACAATTTGAGCAGCTGATCAAGGATTCAACGGAGGCTTCATCATTCCAATTTCGAAAGTAAAACTTGATGGTGAACAAGGGTAGATGAGACTATGGTTTTATACCATATCGTCTCCAACTTTTAAAGAAAATGTTTTACAAAGTGTTAGGCAAAATTGGCTTTTGTGCAAAATAGCCTTGAAACTCCACCAGCCAAATATGCATATAGGCTATTAGAGTTATTCCATTAAGTGTCCACATAGTGTCACTTGCCAGATCCATTTTTAATGGTATCTGACCCACTCTGTTGCAAATTTTTATTTGTTGCAGATTGTTCTGACGACGAGTGAGTTTCGTTAAGGGTTTCGAGTCTGCAACCAACATGTTTTCGCCTGTGGCACATGCAAAGGATGAGGACTCCATGAAGATTATTATTTCCGCTGCTTTACTCTTTCGAAGCTAGCTTCGTGCTATGCGAATTGTAAAGGATATTTTCCTAAGTACTGGATCCACGTGTAATAATTAATACAATGTTGTGATATTTCATCTTAGACTGTGTGTGCAAATGAATCGATCCAGGGGTTTGCACTATACACAGGTACCTTGCCATTTTCTAAGTGCAGGTACGCTACATATGGTATCAGATCACTGTGTTGCCTGTAGATTCGAGACCCTAGACATTTGATAGAAATAGGTTTGACCATAGGATTAAAAATCTATTTTTATTCAGGTTACTAAAAACAATTTTTTTATTTTATCTTTCTGGTACTCTCATCTACTATCAACCTTCTAGAATTTTTTTATCTTATTCTAGATGACCTACCTCTTTGTATCCATGAAGACATGTTTGGTAATGAAGAGTAAGTCTGATACTTCATGGGAAATGCTACGACTCAACATGAAGCACTACCTGCATGGAAGATCATTGAAGAATTCAGATTATGAGCTCAAGCACTTAGAAGATTTTGTAGAAAGCTGAAGAAGGACTTGAAGCACTCAAGATGGAGATAGACTAGAAACTACCACCTTATTAGAACAACGACATCATGTTAGGGTATTGATCATACTAACTTAGGTTGTATGCCAATGCTAGATCCTTTTTATGTGTTTGAACCCTTGTGGCTTTTGTTGGTTAGATGTTGTTTGTAAGGTGTTTTGTCTTGATCTGCTGTGTTGGGTAGGATTCTTCCTTAGCATCTATCTATATTTTACTCATCTATGCTAAACCCAAACAAATGTCTCATCCTTTTTACAACAAGTGAACCAACAAAAAGGGACAAAAAATGTGCAACTGAAGTATTTACAAGAAGATATGAGAAGTCTATCACAACAAGGAGGAGTCTTGAAAGACGTACCTACACGAGAGGCGACGATCAAAAGCATAGACCATATAATGGTAATATATAACCCTATGTAAGGCAAGTGTTGCCGAAACGTATGAATATACGGTGAGGATAAACACAAGCAAATTTTGGGGGTATCCTACAAACGAAAGTTGTTGCCTACCACGAGAGTTGCCTTAGTTACTTGGAAGCTGGAAGCTGAGAAGATGAAGCACATGGAGGAAGAAGCCAGACTCAGAACTCACCCCCACCCATCCAAAGTCACCACCAAGTGTTGTTATTCATGTGAAGAAGAAGGTCATTTTTCTCGAGATTGTCCCATCAAGCGTACCAGATCGTCAGCCTTTGAGATAGAGTACGATAAACAAGAGTTAGAAGACCTTTTAGCACTAGAAAGACCTAGAAAGGAGAGGAAGCTGAGTATCAACAAGCATCATTCTGAGCCTACATCCAAGAAGCACTTCACTCATGATGTGAACCATGGTCATAAACATGGAAACCACCATAGTGGAGGAAGCAACCACAAGCATCATGATCATGGTGGATTCAAGGGAAGCAATGGAGACCACAAGGGAAATGGACATGTTGGCCATAATCATAACAATGGACAACACCGCCCAAATCCTAAGCACAGGAAAGATATCAGCCAAGTGCTTTGCTACAAGTGCAAGAACAAGGGCCATTATGCCAATGAGTGCCCAGCAAAGAAGGCCGAAGAAACTGCCAAGCCAAATTGTTTCGATAAAGGATATGTGGACCATATCCAAATGGAAGGAGCATACAATGAGCCTATGGTGAACGGTATGCCCTCAATGATTGCATCTTGAAGTATGACTACCAACACAGATTTCTTTTAAGGGTGGTAGCCACCCAGATATCCAAGTCACAACCTTTTGATGCCTTCTCGAATCTCGGGGACGAGATTCCTTTTAAGGGTGGTAGTATGTAACATCCCAAGTTTTTCAAAAAGTTGAAAAATCAGAAAAATTTGAAACTTTTGAAAACTATTATGTATTTTGCTTTGAAAAGAAAATTCATGCATGCATTCATCATCATATAGCTTTGTTTGCATTTTGATATTTCAAAAGTGGGAATAATAATTCCACTTGAAAACATATTTAAGAAAATATATTAAAAGGACTATCTATGTCCAATATATTATTTTGAAGTATTGTGGTATACTCCTTTGTGTTAAATATTGGTTGTGAATTGTTTGTATGAACTGGAAGATATTCTTGTTTTTGAATGAAAATATTTAGGATTTTAATTTGAGTTTTGATTTCATTTTAAATTATCAAACTCTTTATAAACAAAATGATTCTTATGCAAAATAATCTTCTTGAGTGATATGTATTATTATTACTCTTATTTTGTTATGGATTTTAAAATCTAAATTCAAAAGAATTTTTATAAAATCCTATTTATAAAATTTAACATAAAGATCTAATTAAACCTTTATGCAATATTTGAATTTTCAAAATTTGAAAAGTTTGGAAAATTGTTTTGAAAGTTTAGTTGGAAAGGTTTTGATTTTACAAAACTATAGAAATTGGTTTGACTCGATTCCGATTCCGAAATCAAAAGTTATAAAGAAAATTAGAAAAAGAATAAAAACAAAACAAAACAAAACAAAAAACGAAACGGGCCAACCGGCTGGCCCAACAAGGCAGCGAGCAGGCCAAGCCAGTCCAGCCGGACCACCAACACGACAACTCGAGTTCGAACCCGACGTTGACTGCAGGAAAAATTCGGTTTCTCGATCTTCTCCATTCAAACACGTTTATCTCAACAAATATAACTCCAAATCCGGATCCGTTTGATCCTACGCGTTCATAACTTCGAGCCCAAGCTATTCCACCGACCCTTGGCCTATATAAACACCTGTAGCCGCCGACATCTCTTTCCCCCTTTTTGTTCAACCGAAACCCTAACCAGCGAAATCGTATTTCGTTTATTTACCCACCAAAACGATCTCGAATCGCACCGGAGCCTGAAGCAATATTGTCGATCTGTTCAATATCTTTCCATCCCGAGAGGCCTCAACTCTTTTCATCAACCGTGGAGGAAGAATTTCGAATCACAATCCTTCAGATCTGAAGTCGTAATTCCTAGATCTCTTCGTGCTCGGTTCTTCAAATCGAAATTCCTTTGGTGAGAAGTTAAATCTAACCCTTACCTACAACTTTGCTATTGCACTCTTTTGATTTTGACGTACGGAATTCTCTGTACAATACAGATTGCTTTTGACGATTTTCGGAGGAGAAAACAATCTCATATCTTTGGGCCATAGTTACGAAAGTTGTTCCCCTGATCAAGATCCTTCTTTTGCCCCAAGCCTCACCTCTTTTGGTCAAGCAAGTTAGGAGATTTTTGAGTTTGAAGTTTCGGATCAGAAAGGTAATTTGCGATTTGTGCCCAATCTATTCATCCACTTAGGATATATTTGTGATAGTTAGAAAGAGCACGCAATTCTCTACAACTTTCATTAAGCATGTTTTTTCCATCCGAGCAACTTTATTTTTGGTCAAAATTCGTAGTCAACCGTAAAGTCAGCTCCAGTCAGCGCTTCGTCATCGCCACGTCAGCGGTCAGAGTCAACAGTCAACCGAAGACCGGCAGTTTTGCAGAAAAACCCTAGATCTTAGATCTATCACTACTTTTTATTGGTTTGACCAAATTTTACAAATAAAATATTTTTTGAAAGCTTATGACACGTAGAAACTTTTGGCATATTTATTTTAATGTTTTGACAAACTTATTTTGGTTCAATTTAAAAAATGGTTGTTTAAGTAAAATTGACTTAACTTAAATTTAAAAATTGATTTTTGGGCAAATCCAATTGTTTTAACTTTGTTTATTTAATACTTAGCTGTGTCCCCGGTTACGGACAATTTGAGCAGTTGATCAAGGATTCAACGGAGGCTTCATCATTCCAATTTCGAAAGTAAAACTTGATGGTGAACAAGGGTAGATGAGACTATGGTTTTATACCATATCGTCTCCAACTTTTAAAGAAAATGTTTTACAAAGTGTTAGGCAAAATTGGCTTTTGTGCAAAATAGCCTTGAAACTCCACCAGCCAAATATGCATATAGGCTATTAGAGTTATTCCATTAAGTGTCCACATAGTGTCACTTGCCAGATCCATTTTTAATGGTATCTGACCCACTCTATTGCAAATTTTTATTTGTTGCAGATTGTTACGACGACGAGTGAGTTTCGTTAAGGGTTTCGAGTCTGCAACCAACATGTTTTCTCCTGTGGCACATGCAAAGGATGAGGACTCCATGAAGATTATTATTTCCGCTGCTTTACTCTTTCGAAGCTAGCTTCGTGCTATGCGAATTGTAAAGGATATTTTCCTAAGTACTGGATCCACGTGTAATAATTGATACAATGTTGTGATATTTCATCTTAGACTGTGTGTGCAAATGAATCGATACAGGGGTTTGCACTATATAGAGGTACCTTGCCATTTTCTAACTGCAGATACGCTACAAACAAGCATCTATTATCATCTCATCTCAATTCATCACATTAACACATACATGATCATATTACAATTCAATTACATCATGTCCTAATTTCAATCTTATATTTTCTTATCAGTACACTCATCTCAAATTTCAGATACAAATATCCAAAGTCTTTATAGATACAAAAATGGACACAAGATCAAACATTACAAGTGGAATTTAAATGAATATTACAACATTTAATCGAATAAGTACATATCTCATCCAACAAGAAAGAAAATTCCTAAACTAAATTTTGATCTTCTCATCATCTTCTTGATCATCTTATCTTCTATCTTATTATTCTTCATTTCCTGCAAAACAAACAACAAAGACAAACAAATGGTTGTGTAAGATTAAAATGTTTGTCTTCACCACAAGGGTGAGGCAATTTGATGTTGGAACTTAACTAATGGATGTTAGGAACTTGTCCTAGTATCCAATTGGTGACTAGAGGGATCAACTCTATCCTAGGCAACAATTGGAACTTGTGGATCAATTTGGACCATTTGAGGTAACATGGATCGACTAGGCAACAAGAAGGCAACAAGAAGGCAACAAGGGACATGATCCATTTGAACAAGATATACAGACAACATTGATCCAAAAATGAGAAGGGACAAAAGGCAACACCGATCCATAATTATCATCTTAGGCAACAAAGGCAATTAGTCAATCCCTCTAATCTAGTCAAGTTCATGAAAGAAAGCCCACATAAAAATATTTCTCCAATGGTATTAATTACCAAGGAAGAAAGAGAGTTAAGTATAAAGCCCACAAATCTGAAAGTGTAAAGCCCACATGATCACCACCCATAACTTGCAAAGCCAGAAATATTTCACAAGCCCACATAGGAGAATCAGCCCACAAGTCCATCTAGTGACAAAAGCTACTTGTCTTGCTCAAGAATAAATCCTACAAGGAGATAAGACCAAGCTTCAGATGGATGAGCATGCCACATAGGAGAGTTATCCACAATCAAAATATCTAGCTTAGCTTGAACCCCAAGTAATGTCAAAGGATGAGAGCTTGACAACAAGTAGCTTACTCACCCATGCTAGTGAGGAGTCATCTAGTTGTGTGTCACCACCACTGTAACACCCCAGGTATAAACCCTACCTGAGATGCTACCACACTTCAACAAGATCTATCAAGTACGGAGATTAATAAAAAAATTGGCAGAGTTTTCCTTGAATAAATGGAAAACCACAACAGGCAGTTAATAATAACAGGATAGGTGGCAACATTATAACTTGAAGGAAACATACACGTGAATCACCAAAATATTAGTAAGTCGCTAGTCACGAAAATACAACGGTCCATTGAAACTGATACAGAATTATAGGTGTCCTCTACGGGTTATATGAATTATATGTGATGTGCCAAATGAAGTAGAGGTGCTACGCCCATATCCCATGCATGTCACTTATTTAGTACCTGAAAACCAAGTGAAAATGCAAGGGTGAGTACCGAAATACTCAGCAAGTACAATATGGAACTAGACAATGAACATCATTAGAATTGACTCGGAATCATCACACAGTTTTCCTCATAACTGAACTGCGGGTTTAGCACATGAGACGGGGAATTAATCATCATGTTAAGGCAGTGTTGGCTCGGAATTTACCAACATGTCGGCTCGGAATTTACCGACCTGCCGCAGTATTGGCTCGGAATTTACCAAACTGCAACCCGTGGAGTTTAGAAATAGAATATTGAATCAGAGAAACATCAAATAAGAACCAAGCACACTGGAAGCACAACAAACAGCACAACCAAATATAAGGAGGTGAGGTTCGTCTTGCACTTGCCTTAACCTCGAGGTTCAACAGATGAATTAAGATTGGCGCTGGAAATCCTCACACCTGAGTTTGAAACCACACTCAGATATAGGAAACCACGATAAGGTAACAGTATAATTCTAAATCGTACCTAGCGCTGGCCTTTCTATAGACTTAACCATCAGGGCACAAGCACATGCGTATATGTATAAACAGAGCAGGCTACAAAGTTGCTGGATAGCACGCACTACTACTATGCTTACTCCAAAGATTATGCGTGAGTACCAAATTCCTAGATACAGAACCATCGGAAACCATGTGCAAACTACTAGATCAATTAGAGACATAATTAATTAGCACTTGGTGGCACAACAACTAAACAGTACTAGTATAAGTACTATGCTTGCTCCAGGTCATAAGAACATGAAACGATTCTAGAGCTGAGACAACCATCGTTTCACACGATGTGCAAATATATCAAAAATGAATTAGAGACAGGAACGCCTAGAACTTGGTAGCAGCAATTAGTATTCAGATTTGTAAAACAAAAAGCATGAGGATTTAATAGGTATGAACACGGGCATGAAGAAGCAGCAGATTTGCTTGATCCGTACATCCCAACCACACTGCCACTTGACTAAATCACCACTACCAGAGATCTAGTTGGCTAAAGCTCAAATATGCACATACTAGTGCTAACTATGTATGGACATACAGAACTAGTCGCTGGGAAAGGAAACTGAAGGACTAGCTTGAGGAATCGAACCAGCCCAAGAAGGAGCAGCACCTCTAGCTAGCACCTGGCGATCTTCCGGAGAGCTGCTGGACTTGCTAAGCTCCTGCGATTCGTACTCAACCTGCGGTGGTGGTGATTGGGGATTCTTGATGTGGCGGCGGCGGCTGCTGGACTAGGGCAAGGGTGTCGGGTGAGGAAAGGGAGTGAGCTGGGCTGGGCTTGGCTTGGTATTTAACGTCTGGTCCAAAATGGCATGTGGTAAAAAATAATCAAAACTGGTCAACTATCTTCTCTTTTTTTTTTGTCAAAAACATGTTTTATAAATCTGGGGTATTATATTCTCCCCCCCTTCAACGGAATTCGCCCTCGAATTCTACTCTTACGACTTTAGGTAGTTAGTCAAAAGAAGGAAGCTCATTTATCAATAAACGCTCCATCTGCTTGATGGCAACAAGAGGCATATTTTTTCATACACTCGAAACTCGATGAAGGTTCATCCTTACCGTGTCCCTGACCCATCAAACCTGTCCAAGTTCATATCCAAGCACTTGGTGAGCGTCATGTCTGAAGCACGGTGCCCTTCACCATTAGCAGAGTGGCTCACTTCCATTTCCTGATTATGGCTATTGTCAACCTCTTCATCAGATTCCTCCAAATGGCCATTGTGGCGTCCATGACATCTACAACCAAGTCTGCCCCCTCCATCTGCTCTTAGTGGCGTAGCTCTAAGCAATTACAAAATATGAAGGACAAGACAAACAAACAAACGAACAAAAGGATATTCCATAGAAACGTTATGCAATGCTTGACCCAGAACCATCCTATTTGTGCACCAGTGTGTAAGTTTTAAGTTATTACAAATTCAAGTTTTAGTTGTCTAGGCAAGAGAAAACACAAATTTTAATTGTTTAACCAACGTACAAACTTTTAGATTTATTAAGTCAACATAACCAACTCCAGAGATCTAAAGCCTAGGCTCTGATACCAACTGTAACACCCCAGGTATAAACCCTACCTGAGATGCTACCACACTTCAACAAGATCTATCAAGTACGGAGATTAATAAAAAAATTGGCAGAGTTTTCCTTGAATAAATGGAAAACCACAACAGGCAGTTAATAATAACAGGATAGGTGGCAACATTATAACTTGAAGGAAACATACACGTGAATCACCAAAATATTAGTAAGTCGCTAGTCACGAAAATACAACGGTCCATTGAAACTGATACAGAATTATAGGTGTCCTCTACGGGTTATATGAATTATATGTGATGTGCCAAATGAAGTAGAGGTGCTACGCCCATATCCCATGCATGTCACTTATTTAGTACCTGAAAACCAAGTGAAAATGCAAGGGTGAGTACCGAAATACTCAGCAAGTACAATATGGAACTAGACAATGAACATCATTAGAATTGACTCGGAATCATCACACAGTTTTCCTCATAACTGAACTGCGGGTTTAGCACATGAGACGGGGAATTAATCATCATGTTAAGGCAGTGTTGGCTCGGAATTTACCAACATGTCGGCTCGGAATTTACCGACCTGCCGCAGTATTGGCTCGGAATTTACCAAACTGCAACCCGTGGAGTTTAGAAATAGAATATTGAATCAGAGAAACATCAAATAAGAACCAAGCACACTGGAAGCACAACAAACAGCACAACCAAATATAAGGAGGTGAGGTTCGTCTTGCACTTGCCTTAACCTCGAGGTTCAACAGATGAATTAAGATTGGCGCTGGAAATCCTCACACCTGAGTTTGAAACCACACTCAGATATAGGAAACCACGATAAGGTAACAGTATAATTCTAAATCGTACCTAGCGCTGGCCTTTCTATAGACTTAACCATCAGGGCACAAGCACATGCGTATATGTATAAACAGAGCAGGCTACAAAGTTGCTGGATAGCACGCACTACTACTATGCTTACTCCAAAGATTATGCGTGAGTACCAAATTCCTAGATACAGAACCATCGGAAACCATGTGCAAACTACTAGATCAATTAGAGACATAATTAATTAGCACTTGGTGGCACAACAACTAAACAGTACTAGTATAAGTACTATGCTTGCTCCAGGTCATAAGAACATGAAACGATTCTAGAGCTGAGACAACCATCGTTTCACACGATGTGCAAATATATCAAAAATGAATTAGAGACAGGAACGCCTAGAACTTGGTAGCAGCAATTAGTATTCAGATTTGTAAAACAAAAAGCATGAGGATTTAATAGGTATGAACACGGGCATGAAGAAGCAGCAGATTTGCTTGATCCGTACATCCCAACCACACTGCCACTTGACTAAATCACCACTACCAGAGATCTAGTTGGCTAAAGCTCAAATATGCACATACTAGTGCTAACTATGTATGGACATACAGAACTAGTCGCTGGGAAAGGAAACTGAAGGACTAGCTTGAGGAATCGAACCAGCCCAAGAAGGAGCAGCACCTCTAGCTAGCACCTGGCGATCTTCCGGAGAGCTGCTGGACTTGCTAAGCTCCTGCGATTCGTACTCAACCTGCGGTGGTGGTGATTGGGGATTCTTGATGTGGCGGCGGCGGCTGCTGGACTAGGGCAAGGGTGTCGGGTGAGGAAAGGGAGTGAGCTGGGCTGGGCTGGGCTTGGCTTGGTATTTAACGTCTGGTCCAAAATGGCATGTGGTAAAAAATAATCAAAACTGGTCAACTATCTTCTCTTTTTTTTTTCAAAAACATGTTTTATAAATCTGGGGTATTATAACCACATGCATCAACCAACAGTATATAAACACCACAACAGCCTTCTAGCAGATTCATTTGCTCACAAACACATTTCCAGCAGCTAATCCAGCTATCAAATATCTTTCCCAAATCAGCCAGAAATCCAAGAACATCTCAAGAACACAAGAACAACCACAAAATAATTTGCAGCTAGATAAATACACTCTAGGAACATTGAAGCAGTGATACGTCTCAAACGTATCTATAATTTTTGATGTTCCATGCATGTTTTATATCAAATTCCATATGTTTTGCATCTACTTTATGTCACTTTTATACATTTTTTGGGCCTAACCTATTAACAAGATGCCGAAGTGCCACTTCCTGTTTTCTGTTGTTTTTGTATTCCAGAAAAGCTAGTCTGGAAATATTCTCGGAATTGGACGAAACTTCACGGAGGGACTATTTTATCAGAACACACCTGAAGGACCAAAGGAGCAACGGAGAAGAGCCACCAGGGCCCCACATGCGACTAGCCCCCCCCCCCTCTGGCGCGCCCTAGGGTGGTTGTGGCGCCCCGACCCGACTGTTATACAGTGATGATGTGTGTCACCGGTTAAGCGATACAACCGGAGGTTACGGGTTTACCAATCCCCGGCCAAAACCTTTGGTAGGCGTTGCTCGGAATGGATCATCGGCAATGCAACTCCCCGATTGATGCCTTAACACAGGCACAACCCTCAATGTATAATAGAGAGATCAAGACTTGTGAAACAACTAGCACATCACAGACTCTACGACACAAAACATATAGTTCAACTCTTATAATAGAGAAAGATAGCAAAATACAACCAGAGGTCACTGACCCAACAGTACAACATGCTGAAGCGAAATAGGTTGTTCTAAACAACAAGATCCAAAATATGGCCTAAGAGGCCTATAGATAAACACCACAACGCCAGCTGCTGATGACGTGAAACACACGTTCGTTGGGAGACCCCAAGAGGAAGGTATGATGTAGTCAGCAGCAAGTTTTCCCTCAGGAAGAAACCAAGGTTATCGAACCAGTAGGAGCAGCAACTCTTCAGAAGGTTGTCAACGGCGCCAGAAAAATAGCTGTCGCAGGGAGTCTGGACTGTTGACGTGGAATCTGCACACAACACAATCAAACTACTTTGCCCCAACGAAACAGTGAGGTTGTCAATCTCACTGGCTTGTTGAAAACAAAGGATTAAACGTATGGTGTGGAAAATGAGTATTAAATTGAGCCTCTCTTTTTCAAGTTAAACCTATAAGCTTGAAAACAAAGGATCTCACTGGCTTGTTGAAAACAGAGGATTAAACCTATAAGCTTAAAAGGTATAGGTATTTTAACTTCCCCTCACCATTAGTTTCCTTAGTGTACTTGAGCCTCTCTTTTTCAAGTTTTTCAAGTGTATTAACAACGTCAATACAATAACCAAGCATCTTGTATTTAATAAAAACTTTTCTAGCTTCCCTAGCAACATCACCAAATTCTTTAAGTAGGGTTTCTAAAACAAAATCTTTCTTTTCACCATCTTCAGTATCATGGAGTTTTAGAAACATGTGTTGCATTATGGGACTAAGGTTGACAAATCGAGCTTCCAGCATGTGAACTAGAGAAGCTGTAGCAATTTCATAATTTGGAGCAAGTTCTACCAAGGATCTATCTTCAAAATCTTTAACCATACTAACATGATTCAAGAATTCCTCAATGTTATATCTTCCAATGATAGACCCACTACCCACAGATATTTCTTTTAAAGTGTACTTAGGGAGAAGCATGATGAAATAATAAAAATCAAACAGAAAATAAACTAGATGCAAGTAACTATTTTTTTTGTGTTTTTGATAATTGAAAGCAAACAAGATAAAATAAAATAAACTAAGCAAGAAAAAAACAAAGTAAAGAGATTGGAAGCGTGAAACTCCCCTTGCAGAAGACTGCTGTCTCCCCGGCAACGGCGCCAGAAAAATAGCTTGATGACGTGAAACACACGTTCGTTGGGAGACCCCAAGAGGAAGGTATGATGTAGTCAGCAGCAAGTTTTCCCTCAGAAAGAAACCAAGGTTATCGAACCAGTAGGAGCAGCAACTCTTCAGAAGGTTGTCAACGGCGCCAGAAAAATAGCTGTCGCAGGGAGTCTGGACTGTTGACGTGGAATCTGCACACAACACAATCAAACTACTTTGCCCCAACGAAACAGTGAGGTTGTCAATCTCACTGGCTTGCTGAAAACAAAGGATTAAACGTATGGTGTGGAAAATGAGTATTAAATTGCAGAGAATGAAAAAGGAACAGTTTGCAGTTTGTGGTTGTTTAATCAGTGTAAAAGAATGGACCGGGGTCCACAGTTCACTAGTGGTGTCTCTCCATAAAAGATAACTAACATGTTGGGTGAACAAATTACAGCTGGGCAATTGACGAATAGTGAGCGCATGACAATGCATATACATGACATGTTGACTACTATGATATTTAATTGGGCATTACGACATAATACATAGATCGTTATCCAACAGCATCTATGACTAATAATCCACCGCCGGGTTGTCATCCGAGTCCCCGTTGGTATTAAGTTGCAAGCAACGGATAATTGCATTAAGTAAAGTGCGTAATGTAAACAAACACATATGTCCGTGGACATAGCATCGTTAGGTTATCCCTAGTGGCAACAGCACATCCACAACCTTAGAACTTTCTGTCACTGTCCCAGGTTAAACGGAGACATGAACCCACTATCTAGCATAAATACTCTCTCTTGGAGTTACAAGCATCTACTTGGCCAAAGCATCTACGAGTAACGGAAAGCATGCAAGATCTTAAATAACATATAAGATAGATTGATAATCAACTTGACATAATATTCAATATTCATCGGATCCCAGCAAACACAACATGTAGCATTACAATAATATGATCTTGATCATGTAGGGCAGCTCACAAGATCTAAACATGATGGCACAAAGTGGAGAGACAACCATCTAGCTACTGCTATGGACCCGTAGTCCAAGGATGAACTACTCACGCATCACTCCGGAGGCAGGCATGGCGATGTAGAAGCCTCCGGTGACGATTCCCCTCTCCGGCAGGGTGCCGGGAAGAGGTTCTGAACCCTCCCGAGCTAGGGTTGACGACGGCGGCGTCTCTGGAACTTTTCGTGGATATTTGCTCAGGTACTTAGGGTTTTCGCGTCGGGGGGAATAAGTAGGCGAAAGGGCGGCGGCTGGAGAGGCCCGTGGGGCCCACACCACCCAGGGCGCGGCAAGGGGGGCCCGCGCCCTGGCCACGTGTGGGGCCCACGTGGCTCCTCTCCGTCGCCTCTTTGGTCCGTCAGATGAGTTCTGGAAAATAGGGACTCCCGTGTAGTTTCGTCCAATTCCGAGAATATTTCCAGACTAGCTTTTCTGGAATACAAAAACAGCAGAAAACAGGAACTGGCACTTCGGCATCTTGTTAATAGGTTAGTCCCAAAAAATGTATAAAAGTGATATAAAGTAGATGCAAAACATGTAGCAATTGGTATAAAACAAGCATGGAACATCAAAAATTATAGATACGTTTGAGACGTATCAGCATCCCCAAGCTTAGTTCCTACTCGTCCTCGAGTAGGTAAACGATAAAAACAAGATAATTTTTGAGGTGACATGCTACTATCATAATCTTGATCATATAATATTGCAAGGCACATGTAAATGAATGAAGTGATCCAAGTCAATGGTCTATAATTTGCTATCAAATAGATAATGAGTAAACAATGAATCACACAAGCTAAACGTTTTCATGAATAGTACTTTCGAGACAAGCATCAAACAGTTTTGCATAAGTGTTAACTCATAAAGCAATAGTTTCTAATAAAAGGTATTTAATCAACACAAAGGAAGAATTTAGTTTCAGCATTTGCTTCAACTTTCAACATATTTATCTCATGGATATTGTCAACACAAAGTAGTATAACAAGTCCAATACATTGCATATAACGCATGTTGTAACAAAGTTGACACTAGTGTTTGCTTGTGGAAGACAGAAAGAATAGGAAAACTGACTCAACATAAAAGTAAAAGAAAGGCCCTTCGCAGAGGGAAGCAGGGATTAAATCATGTGCTAGAGCTTTTAGGTTTTTGAAAGCATATAGAGATTGCATAAAATATTTGATACTCCTCCCAACCTTGCTAACACAAGCCATGGCTAACCGAATCCTCGGGTGCCTTCCATCAATCACATACCATGGAGGAGTATCTATTTTTGAGAGGTGTTTGTTAATTGTCAACGAATGGTAGCGGGTGAGAACAGTATTCTACCTGTCGAACGGACTTTTAAGAGCGGCTCCCATGAAGGACGTTATTTCTACCAGCAAGGCAGATCATCCCTCTTTCTCTTTGGTTTACACACATTCAGGTATTTCACTGTTTGTCATTGCTTACTGATGAATCAGGGCAAAAGTGTGAAGAGAATTAATTGGTTAAAGTTGTAATTAATTGGGACTGGGCACCCCGTTGCCAGCTCTTTTTGCAAGTTATTGGATAAGCGGATGTATATGCCACTAGTCCAGGTGTAAAAGTCCACTCGACAAATAGAATAAAGAATAACCACACTAATTCCTCATGAGCTAGTAAACATTGACACAAAAAGGGAATAATAACATTTTGAATAATTTAAAGGTAGCACATGAAAAATTTACTTGGAGTGGCAAGGAAATACCACATATAGGTAGTTATGGTGGACACAAATGGCATGGATTTTGGCTCAAGGATTTGGATGCACGAGAAGCATTCCCTCTCAGTACAGAGTTTAGGCTAGCAAGGTTATGTAAGCAAACAAGAATATCAACCCGTACACCAAGTTTTATATGACAAACATATTGCAAACGTTATAAGACTTCATACCGTCTTCCTTGTTAACCAAACCCTGTTATTAGAAAATATCTAGACCTTAGAGGTACCACTGATGCAAACCAAATTTTCAACAAGCTTTACGGTAGTTCTTCACTAATAGGCTTAACTCATGTGATGCACAATTTAATCATGATCTACTTGTTAACTCAAAACAATTGACAAGCATCAAGTTATCCATTTTAGTGATCTACAAGATTAAGCAAGTTTTTCCTTATACCAATTACCACATGCAACATTTTCTGAACCAACCAAACACCAATCAATTTATTTCATCAACTCTCCAAACAAATATAAGTGAAGCAAGAGAGTACTTTCTACAAAAGAAAGCTAATAGCTCTGACAAGAGATACATGAAAACAAGAGCTAAAAGCTGAACAGCGCTAGATATGAATACTCAACAAATATAAGTGAAGAATAGGAGTATTCTCATGAAAAAGCGGAGCGTGTCTCTCTCCCAATCAAGAATGCTAGGGTCCAGTCAAGCTTTATTGAAAATAAAATGCAATACTGAAAATAAAAAGCACACAGACGCTCCAAGAAAAGCACATATGATGTGAAAGAATTAAAATATAGTTTCACTAGAGATGACCTGATAATTTTGACGATGAAGAAGGGGATGCCTTGGGCATCCCCAAGCTTAGACGCTTGAGTCTTCTTGAAATATGCTGGGGAGATCCATGGGAGCCTCCCCAAGCTTAAGCTCTTCACTCTTCTTGATCCTATTATATCATCCTTCTCTCTTGACCCTTGAAAACTTCCGTCACACCAAACTCAAAGTAGATCTCATTAGAGGGTTAGTGCATAATCAAAAATTCACATGTTCTGTAAAGACGCAATATGATTTGTTACTTTAAACATTAGCTACAGCCACTGATGTTATGTGAAGCTCTTCCACCCAAAAAAGAATTTCACTCAACACTAGTAAAAGAGAGAATGCGAAAAATAAAAAGGCATAATCTGTCTAAAACAGAACAGTCCGCAAAGACGAATTTTTTCGAGGCACTTACGACGCTCAGATCGAGAAACTCTGAACTAATGAAAGTTTCAGACATTCATAAAGATTACGCACAAAAATTTCAGATTTTTTAACAATCTGGTGATTTTAGGAATTTCGTACAGTGAACAGCAAAAATCTGTTTCTGCGCAGCAATCAAAATTAAGCATCATCTTATCATTAGAGGCTACTCTTGGCACAACAATGCGAGAAAATAAAGATACAAAGGAGTTGCTACAGAAGTAAACAAACTCCTTGACTCAATAAAAGAAAAATTGCAGAAAAATAAAATGGGTTGCCTCCCATAAGCGCTTTTCTTTAACGCCTTTTAGCTAGGCACAAAGCATGCATCAAGTATTACCAAGTGAAGAAGCATCAACATTGAGGTCGGAAGTTTTCTCAACAATGCAATTTATCTTGTCTATGTAAGTTTCGGAATTCCCTTTCTCAATACCTCTAGGCTCATCATTTTCATCAAATGGGTTCTCAGGAACAATCCAATCAAAATTCTTTTCTAGTGCCTCCTGCATTCCTATAAGCTTAAAAGGTATAGGTATTTTAACTTCCCCCTCACCATTAGTTTCCTTAGTGTACTTGAGCCTCTCTTTTTCAAGTTTTTCAAGTGTATTAACAACGTCAATACAATAACCAAGCATCTTGTATTTAATAAAAACTTTTCTAGCTTCCCTAGCAACATCACCAAATTCTTTAAGTAGGGTTTCTAAAACAAAATCTTTCTTTTCACCATCTTCAGTATCATGGAGTTTTAGAAACATGTGCTGCATTATGGGACTAAGGTTGACAAATCGAGCTTCCAACATGTGAACTAGAGAAGCTGTAGCAATTTCATAATTTGGAGCAAGTTCTACCAAGGATCTATCTTCAAAATCTTTAACCATACTAACATGATTCAAGAATTCCTCAATGTTATCTCTTCCAATGATAGACCCACTACCCACAGATATTTCTTTTAAAGTGTACTTAGGGAGAAGCATGATGAAATAATAAAAACAAACAGAAAATAAACTAGATGCAAGTAACTAATTTTTTTGTGTTTTTGATAATTGAAAGCAAACAAGATAAAATAAAATAAACTAAGCAAGACAAAAACAAAGTAAAGAGATTGGAAGCGTGAAACTCCCCTTGCAGAAGACTGCTGTCTCCCCGGCAACGGCGCCAGAAAAATAGCTTGATGACGTGAAACACACGTTCGTTGGGAGACCCCAAGAGGAAGGTATGATGTAGTCAGCAGCAAGTTTTCCCTCAGAAAGAAACCAAGGTTATCGAACCAGTAGGAGCAGCAACTCTTCAGAAGGTTGTCAACGGCGCCAGAAAAATAGCTGTTGAGGGAGTCTGGACTGTTGACGTGGAATCTGCACACAACACAATCAAACTACTTTGCCCCAACGAAACAGTGAGGTTGTCAATCTCACTGGCTTGCTGAAAACAAAGGATTAAACGTATGGTGTGGAAAATGAGTATTAAATTGCAGAGAATGAAAAAGGAACAGTTTGCAGTTTGTGGTTGTTTAATCAGTGTAAAAGAATGGACCGGGGTCCACAGTTCACTAGTGGTGTCTCTCCATAAAAGATAACTAACATGTTGGGTGAACAAATTACAGCTGGGCAATTGACGAATAGTGAGCGCATGACAATGCATATACATGACATGTTGACTACTATGATATTTAATTGGGCATTACGACATAATACATAGATCGTTATCCAACAGCATCTATGACTAATAATCCACCGCCGGGTTGTCATCCGAGTCCCCCGTTGGTATTAAGTTGCAAGCAACGGATAATTGCATTAAGTAAAGTGCGTAATGTAAACAAACACATATGTCCGTGGACATAGCATCGTTAGGTTATCCCTAGTGGCAACAGCACATCCACAACCTTAGAACTTTCTGTCACTGTCCCAGGTTAAACGGAGACATGAACCCACTATCTAGCATAAATACTCTCTCTTGGAGTTACAAGCATCTACTTGGCCAAAGCATCTACGAGTAACGGAAAGCATGCAAGATCTTAAATAACATATAAGATAGATTGATAATCAACTTGACATAATATTCAATATTCATCGGATCCCAGCAAACACAACATGTAGCATTACAATAATATGATCTTGATCATGTAGGGCAGCTCACAAGATCTAAACATGATGGCACAAAGTGGAGAGACAACCATCTAGCTACTGCTATGGACCCGTAGTCCAAGGATGAACTACTCACGCATCACTCCGGAGGCAGGCATGGCGATGTAGAAGCCTCCGGTGACGATTCCCCTCTCCGGCAGGGTGCCGGGAAGAGGTTCTGAACCCTCCCGAGCTAGGGTTGACGACGGCGGCGTCTCTGGAACTTTTCGTGGATATTTGCTCAGGTACTTAGGGTTTTCGCGTCGGGGGGAATAAGTAGGCGAAAGGGCGGCGGCTGGAGAGGCCCGTGGGGCCCACACCACCCAGGGCGCGGCAAGGGGGGCCCGCGCCCTGGCCACGTGTGGGGCCCACGTGGCTCCTCTCCGTCGCCTCTTTGGTCCGTCAGATGAGTTCTGGTAAAATAGGGACTCCCGTGTAGTTTCGTCCAATTCCGAGAATATTTCCAGACTAGCTTTTCTGGAATACAAAAACAGCAGAAAACAGGAACTGGCACTTCGGCATCTTGTTAATAGGTTAGTCCCAAAAAATGTATAAAAGTGATATAAAGTAGATGCAAAACATGTAGCAATTGGTATAAAACAAGCATGGAACATCAAAAATTATAGATACGTTTGAGACGTATCAGCATCCCCAAGCTTAGTTCCTACTCGTCCTCGAGTAGGTAAACGATAAAAACAAGATAATTTTTGAGGTGACATGCTACTATCATAATCTTGATCATATAATATTGCAAGGCACATGTAAATGAATGAAGTGATCCAAGTCAATGGTCTATAATTTGCTATCAAATAGATAATGAGTAAACAATGAATCACACAAGCTAAACGTTTTCATGAATAGTACTTTCGAGACAAGCATCAAACAGTTTTGCATAAGTGTTAACTCATAAAGCAATAGTTTCTAATAAAAGGTATTTAATCAACACAAAGGAAGAATTTAGTTTCAGCATTTGCTTCAACTTTCAACATATTTATCTCATGGATATTGTCAACACAAAGTAGTATAACAAGTCCAATACATTGCATATAACGCATGTTGTAACAAAGTTGACACTAGTGTTTGCTTGTGGAAGACAGAAAGAATAGGAAAACTGACTCAACATAAAAGTAAAAGAAAGGCCCTTCGCAGAGGGAAGCAGGGATTAAATCATGTGCTAGAGCTTTTAGGTTTTTGAAAGCATATAGAGATTGCATAAAATATTTGATACTCCTCCCAACCTTGCTAACACAAGCCATGGCTAACCGAATCCTCGGGTGCCTTCCATCAATCACATACCATGGAGGAGTATCTATTTTTGAGAGGTGTTTGTTAATTGTCAACGAATGGTAGCGGGTGAGAACAGTATTCTACCTGTCGAACGGACTTTTAAGAGCGGCTCCCATGAAGGACGTTATTTCTACCAGCAAGGCAGATCATCCCTCTTTCTCTTTGGTTTACACACATTCAGGTATTTCACTGTTTGTCATTGCTTACTGATGAATCAGGGCAAAAGTGTGAAGAGAATTAATTGGTTAAAGTTGTAATTAATTGGGACTGGGCACCCCGTTGCCAGCTCTTTTTGCAAGTTATTGGATAAGCGGATGTATATGCCACTAGTCCAGGTGTAAAAGTCCACTCGACAAATAGAATAAAGAATAACCACACTAATTCCTCATGAGCTAGTAAACATTGACACAAAAAGGGAATAATAACATTTTGAATAATTTAAAGGTAGCACATGAAAAATTTACTTGGAGTGGCAAGGAAATACCACATATAGGTAGTTATGGTGGACACAAATGGCATGGATTTTGGCTCAAGGATTTGGATGCACGAGAAGCATTCCCTCTCAGTACAGAGTTTAGGCTAGCAAGGTTATGTAAGCAAACAAGAATATCAACCCGTACACCAAGTTTTATATGACAAACATATTGCAAACGTTATAAGACTTCATACCGTCTTCCTTGTTAACCAAACCTGTTATTAGAAAATATCTAGACCTTAGAGGTACCACTGATGCAAACCAAATTTTCAACAAGCTTTACGGTAGTTCTTCACTAATAGGCTTAACTCATGTGATGCACAAATTTAATCATGATCTACTTGTTAACTCAAAACAATTGACAAGCATCAAGTTATCCATTTTAGTGATCTACAAGATTAAGCAAGTTTTTGTCACTGTGCCAGGTTAAACGAGACATGAACCCACTATCTAGCATAAATACTCTCTCTTGGAGTTACAAGCATCTACTTGGCCAAAGCATCTATGAGTAACGGAAAGCATGCAAGATCTTAAATAAACATATAAGATAGATTGATAATCAACTTGACATAATATTCAATATTCATCGGATCCTAGCAAACACAACATGTAGCATTACAATAATATGATCTTGATCATGTAGGGCAGCTCACAAGATCTAAACATGATGGCACAAAGTGGAGAGACAACCATCTAGCTACTGCTATGGACCCGTAGTCCAAGGATGAACTACTCACGCATCACTCCGGAGGCAGGCATGGCGATGTAGAAGCTCCGGTGACGATTCCCTCTCCGGCAGGGTGCCGGGAAGAGGTTCTGAACCTCCCGAGCTAGGGTTGACGACGGCGGTGTCTCTGGAACTTTTCGTGGATATTTGCTCAGGTACTTAGGGTTTTCGCGTCGGGGGGAATAACTAGGCGAAAGGGCGGCGGCTGGAGAGGCCTGTGGGGCCCACACGCACCCTGGGCGCGCCAGAGGGGGGTCCCGCGCCCTGACAACATGTGGGGCCCACGTGGCTCTCTCCGTCGCCTCTTTGGTCCGTCAGATGAGTTCTGGTAAAATAGGGACTCCCGTGTAGTTTCGTCCAATTCCGAGAATATTTCCAGACTAGCTTTTCTGGAATACAAAAAACAGCAGAAAACAGGAACTGGCACTTCGGCATCTGTTAATAGGTTAGTCCCAAAAAATGTATAAAAGTGATATAAAGTAGATGCAAAACATGTAGCAATTGGTATAAAACAAGCATGAAACATCAAAAATTATAGATACGTTTGAGACGTATCAGCTGCTCCGGGATGTCCCAAGCTGCCACCTGGGAACCCCAGACTACTCGTCGACGTCCACAAAGAACTCACCTTCGAGGTCGATGAAGTCCTCCTCTGAAACAAAACAAACGACGTTAAGTTCGACGAACTCGCAAGATTATATATATAGAGCTTTAGCTCGATGAGCCTTCAAAGTTATATGGCTGTTTTACATAAAGCTGATTTTATTTATGAAAAACATAACTCAATGTCATCGACTATTCAGAGTATTTTAAAAGAGGAAAGAAGTACTCCTTTCTTAATCACTTTTCTCATCATCAACCACTGTACCTGTTCATCAAGGCACCTCCCGAATCACCTCGAGGAAGATCACCTTACAATCTTGAAGTGGTACCTTTAGTACCCAGTTTTTTAATCATTCCGTTAAAGTTATTCTATGGTCTTATCGTCCTTTCCCAAATTGTCCTTGACCGTGGACACGGCTTTTCGAAAAGATTTACCCTGCAGGGGTGTACAATGTTGCCACGCGTACCTTCCGGCCCATTACCTGCGCATTAGCTCTCTTCCTTGGAAAGCCGGCTGGGTGGGAGCGGTGTCGACTTCTCCCTCGTTAAGGACTTT
Organism: Poa pratensis; assembly: GCA_947311845.1. Classification (NCBI taxonomy): domain Eukaryota; kingdom Viridiplantae; phylum Streptophyta; class Magnoliopsida; order Poales; family Poaceae; genus Poa; species Poa pratensis. The sequence continues at coordinate 94,446,361 of CAMZMU010000128.1, forward strand.
CCAGGATCATCAGTGGCGGCAGGGCACGCTAGTGCCTTCAACACCTGCCCCACGGCCACTTATTTTCCTAACACCACAATCCTCATCCCAGTTCAACCACCATCATCACGCACGCGCAAATGGAAGCCCGAACTAGAGGACCCTGGCTAGCCCCGCCCGAATTATTAGTCTATGAGGGTTCCTGCAATTGCATAGGCCTCACGCATGGTTGCACGCTCAGTCTTGGTTCGGGAGGTAAAGAACTCGCACCTAGGCGGCGAGAACGAGACAAAGCACCACAACCACAGTGGCCTCTCATCCCCACCTTTAAGCATTTTACCTGTCACCACAATTCTCCACCATCAACCATTTATCTCATCACCTGTTCCAACATGAACCATCCGTCGGACGGCTAAGCATGGCTAAGCAACAACATAGCATAATTAAATAGCTCAGGCCAACAATACAAACCTATGGATAATAGGAGGGAAACAGGAATTGGCATCGGAAACTTAATGCAACTATAGGATACTCTATCCAATCAAATTGACATTTGGAACCGCATGCAATATTATAGTGGAGAAAGTATTTGCGGAAACATAGGATAGGATATGCTCAGAGGGGGGATTACGCTTGCCTTGTTGATACGGCTGGTAGCACGGATCGTCACGAGACGGGGGTGGCACTTCACCTCCTTGATCTACCGATGCACAAACAACACCGGAAGAACAATCAATCACCACACATGCTAACATATGCAATGCGCAATCACATGATGGCATGACAATTTAAATGCACCATAAAAGCATTGAACAAGACCTACAAGTTAAATGGGGTCCCCATTATATTATTTGCATTATTTGGAATAACCCCATATTAAAACTTAGTGCTTCTAGTGCTACTAAAAGTACATTATTGTAGTTGTGATCAATTATGCATGATGATGATGATGATTCTGGGGGATTCATGTTTTTTGGACATTTTGGTATAAGGGACACATTTTTCGGAGGCCCCGATCAAGAGTTATTAATTTTATAATTCCTCTTTTTAAATATTTACTTTTGATTATTTTTAAACCAACGATAATTCTTTTATCTACTCGACTCGAAAGGGAGAGAGGAACTAATAGGAATCATCGTGGTTCGATTTACCTAAAGCGCGAGGGAGTGGCCGGAAGCATTGCGCTAGAGGGGAAAAAAAAGAAACTCCAAAAAAAAAAACAGGCAGCCCGGCCTCCAGCCCGGTCTGGGCCGGCTGGCAGGCCGGCCAGGTTACAGAGGCCTCAGCCTCCGGCCAGTTTGGGCCGGCTCCAAGGCCGGCTAGTGGCCCGAGAGCGTCGGCCTTCCACCCGGCCTAGGCTGGTCGCACGGCCGGGCAGCGCGCGACGCAACATGTTCACGGCGACGATGCTCCGGCTCCGGCGAGTAGCACGACTTAGCGCAAAATGGGAAGAGGGAAGGGCATGGAGAGGTGCAGCATCTCACCAGTAACGCGTACAGAGGCATGTCGGGGCTGGAAGTGGACGGACGGTGACGATTTCGCCCGGCGAAGCTCGGCGGCGGGCGGAGCCAAACGAGGACGGCGGCGGCGACCTACGTCCTCCCGCTCGATTTCCTGGCAGGGATGCAGCAGGCGAGGCGGCGAAGAGGTGGTGGTCACCAATTTGTTCGGGAGCTTCTCAAGCAACGGCTATGAGCACGGCGGGGGCGGTGTCCATGGCGGCCCGTGGGGAGAGAAGAAGGGGAACAGGAGAAGGTGTGGGGAACGGGGCAGCGTGGCCTCGGGGAGCTTGCTCCATGCAGTAGAGCAGAGAGGAGGGGGGCCGGTGCGGCGTCGAGGCGGTGCGGCGCGAGCACTGCGCTCGGTCGCTACAGGGAAGGGGAGGGAGATGAAGATTTTATGATTTAGCCTTTGGAAGTTTTAAAAGTATCACAGATTGGTCCTTCCTAGTACTGGATGCACTGTTTTTGAATTATTTGGGCCACTTAAACATCTCCGAAAGTTATGCCAATTTTTGGGGAGTCTCTTTATATTATGAAGTTCCCCTAATTTTTCTAGATTATTTGGAAATCATTTGGTAGGAAAATAAAATAGAAATTACCCACAGGCAATTTTTAGTTGCTCTCCTTTTATTTTATTTTACAATTTGTAAAAGTTTGTCAAATTATCTTTGGAACTTTTGGAACTTCCTTGACAAATATAAGAGGTCAAGGTACTCTTGTTTTGCAAGTTTGAGTGTCTTCCTTGTTGTGGAATTGTTGTAGCAAGTTTGGCACCTTGGTTTTCAATCTTGCCCAAAACAAATAGTGTGTTGTTTAGCAATTTAAGATTGATGCAATGATGCATGCATGGAATGCAAAGTGAAAATTTGGTCCATAATTTGCATTACCAAAAGTGGGCTGTTACAACTCTACCCTCCTTACAGGAATCTCGTCCCGAGATTCTAAGATTGCGAAAGAAGTCGGGATACTCCTCACGAAGACTAGACTCTCGTTCCAAGTTGCTTCTTCCTCGGAATGGTGAGACCACTGAACTTTGAGGAACTTGGTAGTCTTGTTACGGGTCTTCCTTTCAGCTTCATCCAGACACGGATAGGATGCTCGCGATAAGTGAGATCTTCCTGGAGATCTAGCTCTTCATGATTGACCCATGGATAGGATCCTTAAACACCGGCGAAGTTGGGAGACATGAAACACATCATGTACATTTGGGAATTTGACCGGTAACTCCAATTGATAAGAAAGATCTCCTCGCTTGGCCAGAACGGTGAAAGGGCCAACATAGCGAGGTGCCAATTTCCCTTTGATTCCGAAGCGGCGAACGCCACGAAGGGGAGAGACGCGGAGATAAGCTTTATCACCAATTTCATAGTGAATTTCCTGATGGTGCTTATCATAGTAGCTCTTCTGCCTAGACTGAGCAATCTTCAGATTCTCTCTTATGATTCGAACCTTCTCCTCAGCTTCATTGATCACATCCGGACCAAAGAGTGCTCTCTCTCCGGTCTCGGACCAATTTAGAGGAGTGCGGCATTTTCTTCCATATAGAGCCTCGAATGGAGCCATGCCCAGACTAGCTTGATAGCTATTGTTGTAGGAGAACTCCGCGAAAGGGAGATACTTTTCCCAACCCTTGCCAAAAGAGATTACACATGCCCTAAGCATGTCTTCCAACACTTGGTTCACTCTTTCGGTCTGACCATCAGTTTGGGATGGTAGGCGGTACTGAAGTTGAGACGGGACCCCATAGCAGTTTGGAAACTCTGCCAAAACTTGGACAAAGATACTTCCACGGTCCGATATGATCCTCAGAGGGACCCCATGCAATGGAACAATACGAGCCAAATATAAGTCAGCAAGTTGACTTGCCCGTATATCATCACGGACTGGTAGGAAGTGAGCAACCTTGGAAGACGATCAATGATTACCCATATTGCATTGTTGCCCTTTTGAGATCGGGGAAACCCGGTGATGAAGTCCATACCAATTTCATCCCATTTCCACTCGGGACTGCAATAGGGCGAAGAGTGCCGGCAGGCCTTTGATGTTCAGCCTTTACCCGTCGACAGTGTCGCATTCAGCAACATACTTGGCAATTTCTCGTTTCATCCGAGTCCACCAGAATTGTGGTCGAAGGTCTTGGTACATTTTGGTACTACCGGGATGAATAGAGAGAGATTCATGAGCTTCTTGGAGGATCAGCTCCTCAATTTTCGTTTCTTTGGCACTACCAAGCGGTCACCAAAATAAACAACTCCGGATTCATTGACAGAAAACATTTGGCCTTCCCGCTAGCAATGTTCTCCTTGATTTTTAGAATACCCTTGTCACGGTTTGAGCATCCTTAATCTGGTCTACAAGAGTAGATTTGATCTCCAGATTTGCAAGGTAGCCGGAGGGAACATTTCTAAGTTCAAACGAAGAACTCTTCATGGAGGGCAGGTTGGGCCTTTTCAATCATCAGATTGTTGCAATAGGACTTCCGACTTAGCGCGTCAGCCACGACGTTTGCTTTGCCGGGTTGATAGTTCAGACTCACATCATAGTCCTTGATTAACTCCAACCAACGCCTTTGCCTGAGATTTAAATCCGGCTGGGTGAAGAGGTACTTCAGACTCTTGTGATCCGAGAAGATCTCGCAACGGTTACCAAACAGGTATGGTCTCCATTGCTTCAAAGCATAGACCACCGGCAAGTTCTAGATCATGAGTTGGGTAGTTGTGCTCATGCGGCTTAAGTTGGCGAGAAGCATATGCCACCACATGGCCATCTTGCATTAGCACACAGCCCAAGCCTTGCAGAGAGGCGTCACAGAAGACGACGAAATCCTTGCTTGTGTCCGGCAGGACAAGCACAGGAGCGGAGTGAGTTTGGCTTTCAGTGTTTTGAAGCTCTCTTCAGCTTCGGCCGTCCATACGAACTTTTTATCCTTCTTGAGAAGGTCAGTCAGGGCCTTGGCTATCTTGGAGAAACCTTCGATGAATCGGCGGTAGTAACCCGCCAATCCGAGAAAGCTACGATGTCCTTGACTGACATTGGAGTTTTCCAATCCAAATGGACTGAATCTTGTCGGGAATGACAGCCACACCATTAGCGGATATCACATGACCAAGGAAGACAAGATTATCCAACCAAAACTCACACTTGGAGAACTTGGCATAGAGGCGGTGTTCTCGAAGTCGTGTCAGAACCAAACGAAGATGTTCCATGCTCTTCATCGGTTTTGGAATAGATGAGGATGTCATCAATGACGACAAACTTGTCAAGATAATCCATGAAGATGGAGTTCATGAGCCTCATGAAAGTAGCTGGAGCATTGTGAGACCAAAGGACATGACGGTATACTCATATGAGCCATAGCGAGTAACAAATGCCGTCTTTGGAATATCCTCCTTTCTGATTTTATCTGATGGTAGCCTGACCTCAGATCCATCTTGGAGAATACCGTTGCACCAGCTAACTGATCCAACAGATCATTGATGCGAGGAATAGGATACTTGTTCTTGATTGTCACCGCATTCAACGGTCGATAGTCAGAGACTAGACGAGGCACGGTAGAATCCCTCTTCTTGACAAAGAGTACCGGACAACCCCAAGGTGAACTGCTAGGCTGGATGAAATCCTTCGCTAACAGCTGATCAATTTGCTCTTTCAACAGAGCCAACTCTTCCACCGGCATACGGTAGGGCTTCTTGGAAATTGGAGCGGTACCGGGAAGTAGATCTATGACAAACTCCACACTTCGGTCAGGAGGCATGCCAGGCAATTCTTCCGGGAACACATCCGGGAAGTCACACACCACGTGTATGTCCTGGATTTCAGGAGGGATTCGCCTTCCATAAAGCAAAGGAGATCTCAGGTGAGTTGGGTATGAGGATGACGGAGGTCTTGACAGTGCAGACCAATACTTCACACTGTCACCGGAAGAATTGGTCACGGTGACGGTCTTGGCAGCACAGTCGAGATTAGCCTGGTATTTGGCTAGCCAGTTCATGCCCAGTATGACATCAATGCCACTTGACCTCAGAGCTACCAAGCGAAAGGAAAAGAGTAGTAACCGATAGTAATCTGACTTCAGGAGTAACCCCATCGGTTTGCCATTTGGAGCCAGGAGTGGCAATCACCAAGGGACTCATTTCTCAACGGTATTTTGTGGTCTTTTGCAAAAGCTATGGATATGAATGAATGCGATGCTCCAGAATCAAACAAAACTGTAGCACGATTGTTGTTGATTCGTAACTCACCCATGAGAACGCCGGGGTCCTCTTCAGCTTCTTCAGCAGAGATGTGGTTCAGGCGACCACGCACAATAGGTCCAGCCTTGCCAGCTGGAGTGGCAGGGGCTCGTGCAGGAGTTATCGCGAGAGGTGCCTTCTGGGGGCACTCCCTGGAGTAGTGGCCAGCCTGGCCACAGGTGTAGCAAGTGAGTCCAGGTGGAGCAGGTAGCATAGGACGGTACCCACTCCCGCCTACCCCAAGTGTCGAAGTAGTGGGGCGCGGAGGAGGTGGCCTGTATCCCGCGGTCCGGCATGAATGGAGCACGCGACAGCGCTGTAGGGAACAAACACCCTGCGCTTCTTGCTCTCAGAACCCGAGGAACTCTGGTGGTCCCCTGTGCGGGCCTCTTGGAAGCCTCAAGTTCCTTTCTTCCTTGCTCAAGAGTAAAGCCTGGTTGAACAGCTCCTGGTAGGTCTGGAACCTGAAGGGCAACAACTCATAGCGGAGCTGCGGCAAAGCCCTTGCTTCAGCATCATTGGTCACGTCCCTTGGGGCGTAACGAGAGAGATGGTTGAACTCACGACCATAAGTGCGGAGGTCCATCCGTCCCTGTTGCAAATCCAGGAACTCCCTCCTCTTCAAGTCCATGATCGGCTGGGAATGTACTCCGCACGGAAGGCAGTGCGAAATCAGCCCAGGTGAAGACATGGTTGGCTGGAAACAAAGCCACATGGCTCCCACCAACAGCCAGCAGCACCAACCAAGAGATAGGTGGCAAAGTTGACTTGCTCCCACTGGGACATGCAGCGCGGAGAACTTGCGCTCCAAAGCACGAAGCCAATCATCAGCTTCCAGTGGCTCCTTAGCATCAGCAAAGGTGGGTGGCTGCGAGCGCAGGAACTCAGTGAGAGTGTTGCACTCGTTCCTCCGTGCATTCTGCTGCACCAACTGCTCAAGCAAGCGCTCATTGCGCCCACGGTTCTCCTCAATGGCCATCAAGACCTCAGCCATCGAGGGTGGTGGCGGCAGATCATCCTCATCATCATTGTGGTTACCGCGACCACCACGGCCTCCACGACCTCCTCGAGCCATTCTGGAGATTTGACAATGACACAGTTAGTATCTTTTC